>JAQQZY010000010.1:14349883-14361180 GCA_030068375.1 Ostorhinchus rueppellii | reverse complement strand
GCAATGCTGGGAACAGCTAAGATCCTGCGCAGAACCCTCAGACTCCCAGGCCTCTGGTAGAGGACCCGAGTCTGGAGAAGACACCGCCCAGGTGGGCCAGAGGAAGATTTTTTTTTTTTTTTTTTTTTATACACACACACATACATACATACATACATATGCAGCAGAGCAACAAATGTAATGAAAATACACTTTTGGTGTTTAAGGCATTGTGACTTTAGTCAAAGTTTTAACTCTTTTGTCATTTTGTGTGTGAAAGGAATCAACAAAATCAATGAAAACAAAGTTATCTAAAATGTATTTACTGTTCTGAACCCGATCACTCCTAAAAAAAAGGGAAAAAATCTTGTTCCTCTGGTGAGATATTATACTGTACAAACCACTATTTTAACCTCTTACTATCAATCCAGAGCAGTGTTATGTTGTATTAAGACAATTGTAGACATATTTTCAAACTGAAAATAAGATTATCAAATTTTTTTTTCGAGAAACAAGGCCTTTCATTAATTAATTAATGCATTTATTTATTTATTAGGTTCATTCATTAATTTCTGTGTGATTTCTTACGTTTAATTTGTTTGCAGGATGTTGTCTATGGCTAGGTGTTGAAACTGTGAATGCAAAGACTAACAAAGAAGCTTCAAGACCAGATCAATTATGTCTAAGTTCTCACGTACTTGCATGAGTGGGAATATAATGATCTGATTAAAAATCTGTCACTCCATATGTTCATTGAGGAAATATATACACAAACCCTTCTCCTCAGACCTTGAGCCCAGAGGGATGTGGTGCTGATGACTTCCTGGATACCCTGTTGGGTGGGAGCGATTCATCCTCTGCATCAACATCCCCCCTGTGGTCACCCGGTACCACTGACAGTGGCATTAATGAGGATCAAACAGCAGATCACACAGAGAGTCCTCACTCACCCCGCTGCGGCCCGATTTCAGACTTTGTCACACAGTCTGTCTTTCAGCCTCCACCTCTGGAGAACCACCCGCCTCCAAGCAAGATCAAAAATGAAACAACACCTGATGTCTCCATTGATTTAGGTAAGAACTAAATATGCTTAACTTCTGAGTCAGCATCAAGAGAAGAAAATAAATTGGTAGTACAGGCTTCACTGGTCTATAAAACACAAAATGTAAATCAAGGACAGGAGCAGAATGCATAAAAAACAAAAAAGCAATAACCACTCCTACAAAAAAAAAAAAAATCAGTATTCAGAAAGTGCAAAAATACAACAAGCAGAAACAAGTCTCAGGCACTCTGATATGAAAATAACTAAACATTTCACTACCAACATGTCTACACTGAGTGTCTGTCATGCAAAAGATGTGGTCAATTTGAAGCTAATTATGTGGATCGTGTGACAATTGTCTCTAAGTGTGGCTGGACAAGTGACACATTGGCATTTGTGTGTATTTGTGTGTAGTCAAAAGATGCTGGCAATGCTGCCCTTATAAATAATAAAGGAGTTAGTATTTTGTACATCTCAGGCTTGTTTCTGCCTGTTGTATTTTTGCATTACTTACTTTTGGAACATTGGTGATTGATTTTTTTTTTTTTTCTTGCAGCAGTCCTTTTTGCCCTTTTGTTTTTCAGCAACAACTAGGTTGGAAAAAAGTTATACCAAAGAACAATGGGGAGTACCTCCCACAAACTGCTTCTTTTACAGCTATGTACACCATTCAGCCATAACATAATGAGCAGTAGAAGGAGAGGTGTTATTGACTGGAATTATCTCATTACAATGGGACCTGTCAGTGGGTTGGATGTATTAGGCAGCAAGTGAACATTTAGCCCTTGACGTTAATGTGACAGAAGCAGGAAACTGGGCAAGAGTATGGATCTGAGCAACTGTGACAAGAGAGAAAATGTCAAATCCCTGGATCAGATCATCTGTAGATCTTGTTCATTCCTAATGTAAAGTGGTTGGTACTGACCAAAAGTATCTAAAAACTACAACTGGATTGCATTTATGGGAGTAGAACATTATTACCACCTGTCTACAATACGTAGTTAGGGTTAGGGCGTTACAATATGGATGTGGTCAAAGACAGAGAATTAGAAAAACATACAAAAATAAGTATATTTGCAATTGTCAGAGCACTCAAACTAGTACAAAGTGAACTGGGGCAGTGGCACACATGGAAAATAACAGGAGAACTTAGTGTGAGGCTGCATTGTATTTTCTGAATGTGAATACAAATAGATAACAGCTGAGTTTTCATTATCAAGGGCTCAGAATCAATTCTGAGCTTTTGAGACATAAAAAATTGTGTTATTATCAGCCATCACGTGAATCACGTGAACCAGCACGTAAATTCTATTCTGACAGCAGGTATATTCATGGTTATTATTCTTCACCCCTAGGAGTTTAAATAGTTTTTGTCATTTTTTTTTTAAATGCCATATTGAAAATTGTCAATTGTCTGCATTAACTAGATTTGCAGTGACCAAATATTAAACACTACACACACACACACACACACACACACACACACACACACACACACACACACACACACACACACACACACATTAGAGTGTGACATACTGTACAGGCAGCATTCTGAACATATTTTAAAGGTCATTTTCTGAATCATCTCCCAACTGGTTTTATTGGTTCACTCCACAGGCTGGGACTGTGGTGACCTAGAAGAACAGCTTGGAATTGCATACTACCTCAAAACGAACCAAAGCTCCCTGCTGTTGTCAAGTCAGAGTCTGACTGTGAAGGACCTGCTGTTATCGAACCTCGGACAAAAAGTGAGGACAAAGGAAGTAGTGAAATCCTTTTTTCCCCCCTTCACTCAACATTTGGGAGTAGTGGTAAAAGAGGTCAGAGTCAGACTTCTGAATAAATCTAATGCTGCAGACTCCAGTGGTGAACTGCATATCTATCAACAAGGGAGCACCTCTGTCAAAAAATAAACAGAATTTGGATTGGGTAAGCTGTCCTGAGAGTTAACTATGAAAGTCTGTCCATCTGGTTCACAGGGGCAGCGATTCCCCCAGCATTCCCTTCAGGAGCTTGTACTTAATGAGGATGAAAAGAAGCTTCTAGCCAAAGAAGGGGTGAACCTACCTAGCAAACTGCCCCTATCCAAGGTACACAAAGGACACACTCACTTACGTACACATATAGGGCAAATATGTGCTCACATTCACTGCTACTTCCTGTGCCTTCTCTAAGTGCATCTAAGCCTAGATCTGTATCCCCAGATACAAAACCTCTAGCAGTCTCTGCCCTCACCAACCCAGTTTCCTTTCATTTCCCCTTTCTTCTTGATCCCTTCTTGTCCCTGTCCTCCCATGTGTTTCATCTCCCTGACAAGTCTGAAGAGAGGGTTTTGAAGAAGATCCGGCGGAAAATTCGCAACAAGCGCTCCGCTCAAGAAAGTCGGAAGAAGAAGAGGGAATACGTTGATAGTCTGGAGGGAAGGTATGAGCCGCTTACATGTAGCATCCTCCCTCATATCTCTGCATACAATATCCTTGGCCAAGAAGATTAAACTTCAATCTGCATTCATTTGTTCTGCTCTATATGCACTATACAACCATCCTGCTTTGTTAAACACTTGAGGAAAGATCGTCTATGAAATGAGACTAGATTTATAAAGAAAAAAAATCTTTTTACAGTTTTCTCTCTCTAGCTAAAGTTTTGTTCATGGGAAAGTTTTTTAAAAATTTACTCATGTGTGGTGTGTATCAGACCTTTATTTGGAAAAGCCCATGTGGCACCAGCAGTGGTTTGTTTGGAATAATAGTAAAAAAAAAAAAAAAAAACAACCCAAAAAACAAAGCACTAAGCACAGTCAGTGGTGTCTTCCATGGCTGGCTAAACTGAGAAAGACAAGACACTGTCAGAAACTTTTTGAGTGTGAAGAAATATGTCATGGAGTTGGACACAAAATTATTATCTAGAGAATTCAGCCCTATGCACTGCACCACAGGAAAAAAAAAACTGCTACAAGAGAAATTGACAAAACCAATGTGGGTCCCAATGAACATTACATGGATTAGGACTTTCCAAACTTTTTCAGCTCGAGACTTAAACGAGACATCTGTTGTCTCTCTGGGACCCCAATGTACAAAAACACACCATGAATTCCCATAAAATATTAATTGTATTGATTCTTCCATTGTCAAAATCACATTAAAGAAATGTGCTGCATACTCACTGTGTTATGCATATTGGGGTCAAAGCTGAACATCTGGAACAGAATATTATGTCTGTCACAGGTAGCAAAATGATATCAATCCAAATTTCTAACAATGACAAGTAATGTTAGTGCGTGACACACAGGTCACCAGATACTACCACAGATAAAACTACCACTCCTATTATTACTACTACTACTGCTACTACTACGAATAATAACAATAATAAGAAGTGAATGTGTCTCTCCATAAATGCTTAAATAGTTTAAATACACCTGCTATCTAGTTCGACACCAAAACCTAAATAAACCCCCATATTGATAGACACACGTTAACATATTTATAAAAAATAATTCAGGCTTAATGCATCTACAAAGATCAGAATGGCCAACTTATTATCTGCAGATCCAGACAGTAGACAAAGCAAACCCAAGAAGCTCAAAAGACAGAGCAACAACAGAAAATACACAACCCTAAGGCCAACCAAATCCAAGGTGTTCATGTTAAAATCAAGGAAAACAAAAAGACCCATACTGCTAGACAGTCAAAATAGCAGTTTAATGAATGAAAAAAGAAAAGAGTATGAAAGAATTAAAACAAATAAAAAGTAAACACATGTAAATGATAATAAAAGATAACAATGAAAAGATAATCTCAAAAAGTAATAAAACACAAGGAAAAAAAAAATAATACAAAAAAAATTGCATCCCACAAAGGCATCACTAGGAGTAGAAAACATGCAGGGCTTTGAAAACCAATTTGCAACCTGGGTGGGGGGACACTACGGTGACTGCTTTAGGATGATGGAGTGAGGGAGATCAGATACAGTTAAATTAAACACACATACTGCACATTAAAAAAAAAAGTTTGCTCACAGATCCAAGGCTACTGCCAAAGCTTAATTAAGCCCCAAATGCTCAAGTCTAATGATGCTCATAGCATCCCACAAGCCAACGCAGAGTAGACTATAGAACAAGAGGATCAAAAAGAATAAGTGTGGTTTAAGAAGTTTCCGATTCTGCGGTTGCTTCATAACCAAGGTGCTCTGGCAGTAAATGTCTCCTTTAGATTTGACAGTTAGATACATCATTTCATTGTTGTATACTTATTTAGGTCCTAACGCTAACATTGGGAAAAGCAGTCACAATCTTTATTATTATTATTATTATTATTATTATTATTATTAATAATAATATTTGCATCCATTTTACTGTAGGATGTGCTCTTAAGGTGTTATTTACTATAATAGTCATGATCAGGAAGAGAATTACTGTAGTGTGTATTGCGAACTATGTACAGACTTAGCCAAATTTTTCTCTGTGAGAAGCCAAAACCTAATCTGGATCTAAAGGAGTGCATTGTTTATTTTTTAGTTGTGTTTCATTTTTCCATAAATCTTCAGAGATTAAACATAAGCATAAATAATGAGTCTTAACAGAACTGTCCAGTATGCTATAAAGCTCTGCCATGTACTTTTTAGCTAGGGGTTAATTTTTTACACATTCAGAACTCTCAAAATAAGAAGCTATGTTTAGCCTGAAATCAGCCCCAGGTTTTTAGACTATAGACATCATGTTTCAGCCATGTACAGAGTTACATACATTATAGGTACGTGTATGACAAACTAGCTGTCTAACTAGATAGGTCATGCTGACAGCTGTTATGCATCAGCTGTGACTTCAAATGCATTCATATTATTTCACTTTAACATTGCAGCTGCACTGCATCTGATCTTTTATTATCTCCTTTGGGGTCAGTTTGACAGGAAACGCTACACAGTGTGACAGCCATTTGCACAAAAGAGCAACTCAACTGCTTTGTACCACAGTTTGGGAGAATGAAACCGAAGCTGACGATAATTTGTCATCTTGGTATCCCACAATAGAGTCGAGTGAGCATTTGCCAAGCCAGAGCTCATTTTAGTCCTCCTCCTCCTCTTCCAGGCCGTGGAGAATGAGCCCTACAACACTTCCAGCTTGTCATCAAATAGCCTATGTTAATCTCTTCTACCTCCCACACATTGGCTCTTCCACCCAAGAACACCTCCGCAAGCAATAGAGTGGTAGAGCTTAATTCATATTGTAAGACTTGAGCTCCAGTAAAATGGACAAGTCAGCAATGTTCCCATATTTCTCTGGAGTATAGATACATTGATGTACTACTGATGCAGACCTTCGTAAAGTCTTCTGTGCACTGACTTGCCATTGCTGAATAGAGCTGAAGCTTAAATTAGAAGAAGGAGAGGCAGAAAACTGAGAAGAGTAGCATTGAGTCCAAACACGGACAAACACTGACCAGTGTTGATTAAATTCTAACTCAAGAAACTATGGTGTTTTTTTTTTTCCTGGATCCAATCACTGAAAAGGCATGAACAATCAATACCAGAAAATCTGAAACACACTGAAACAGCATTGACTCAAGATGAAAAAATATTTGCATTATATATATAATAAATATTAGCATTTT
This sequence comes from Ostorhinchus rueppellii, assembly GCA_030068375.1. Classification (NCBI taxonomy): domain Eukaryota; kingdom Metazoa; phylum Chordata; class Actinopteri; order Kurtiformes; family Apogonidae; genus Ostorhinchus; species Ostorhinchus rueppellii. Next base: position 14,354,547 of record JAQQZY010000010.1, on the reverse strand, counting down.
CAAATCTCTGTTTAAGTCACTATGAAATACAATACTTTAACATGCATCGCATATATGTCTGACAAAACACTACAGAAACAAAACTTTTTCACAGTAACTTTCAGTCCAACATACTGAATGTATGGCTTTACTGCTGCAAACAGATGTTGCAATGGACCAAACAATAAGCTTTCACTTTTAATTAATATAAGCCATTTGACAGTAGCATAGAGCAGAGACAAAGAGGTGATAGGAAAAAGGACTAAGCTGATGGGAAAATAGCTTAACAGCTGTGTGATTCTGTTGCCATAGAATAATTCAATAGTGTTCAGTACTTGTCAACAGTAACTTCTTCAATCTGAACTAACTTTGACACAAAAGTTTTTTTTTGTAGCCACAATACAGTATTTTATGCATTTAAAGTTTTTTTTTTTCCTGGAAAATTATGTAAAAAAAAAAAAAAAAGATTTTCCAGCCCTCAGGGGCAGTCTAATCACAGATGTTTTCAATTACTTTGAAAAAACAGTGGAGAAAGACACATACAACGACGACATGACCTTTGACTGTGTGGTCTTTATATTTACATATTTCCTATGTCTGATACCACTGGGTGACAAAAAAAAAGAGTGAACTTGCCTAAATCAGGCATGCTGATTCTAAATCGTAATTCAGAATTTCTCCAGCACGTTATGACTTATGCAAGGTGTAAAAAAAAAAAAAAAAAAAAGCAACCAATTTTACAATCTTCCACCAATATATTTTATTGTGTAATGATAATCTACTCATAAAATGTGCAAAACTGGTCAAATTTACTTAAAGGTGGGGTGGGAGATCTTTTTTGGCAGATATTTTACCATTTGGCTTAAAAATCTCCCCACAGTCTTGTTGTGAGCAATAAAATAAAAGGTTTGGGAAAAAAACCGAAAAATTTTGGTGCACTCTACAGTGTAAAATCAACGAAAAACACCAACCAATCGCGACGAACTGGTTTTGGTTCAAGTCAATCAAACTTCGGTCTGGCTCTCCCTCCCCCTGTGCGTCCATGTTTTGGTGAATCGTGGAGGCGTGGTTTCGTGGTTTTTTTCCAAGATCTCCCACCTCACCTTTAAGGATATGAAAAATGATGATAATGACATCATTCAGACAGTATGAAAACTCATTTTGTAATGAGTGCTGACTTTGAATTGGTCTGGAGCCTTTCTGGGTTTAGTTTACCACTTTGGTCTGGACTGCGTGTTTCCCCTGCCATTAAATGTAGGTACATAGGTTCATTCTCCTGTCAGTAACCACAGGACTAATGAAGATCTGGAGCTGGTCAATGACAGCTCACTGCTACTAGTGTGCTACATGCTAATGCTATTCACTGATGCTAATGCTAATCGCTGATGCTAATGGTAGTCGTTAATACTAATCGCTGATGCTAATGCTAATCGCTGATGCTAATGCTAGTCACGGATGCTGACACTAGTCACTAATGTTCCAGGAACTGCTATTGTCCTATAGATGTTCTGTAGGGAGTATCCTCACCCACAACATCTTAGAGTGGTTCAGGAGCAGCTCTCAGGCTGACAAGAAGACTCTGGAAAGAATTAGGAAGTTAGCACAGGGCATCATAGGAATACAGCTGTCCTCTCTGTCTGACATCTTTAAGACCAGATGTCTGCGCGGGGCTAGAAGCATCTCCTCCGACAGTTCATATCCTGGATACAGCCTGTTCTCACTGTTACCCTTAGGAAAGATGTACAGATCCATCCAGGCCCACGCCTCCAGATTCAATAACGCGTTTTACACAACAACAGTACGGGCCTGAACGCATAATAGTGTCAGCAGTTTACCTTGAATAAATGTAACATATCCTCAGTGTTCAGCCAAAGTCAACAGTGCAATATATTTATCTCTGCTGTTTGTTGGCTGTCATGCTTGTTCTTCTCACTGTATATGTATTTATACTGTTTTTTTCTTTAAATCTATTTGTCTTCCATACTTGTACTGTGCAGCACAAGAGAGTTTTCTTTTATTATCATTGTACATGTGTATAATGACAATAAAAGCATTCTATTCTATTCTATTCTATTCTATTCTATTCTATTCTATTCTATTCTATTCTATTCTATTCTATTCTATTCTGTTCTGTTGTTAATGCCAGACACTGTTTTTGTATAGGATGGCTAAAATGCAGAGATTGATGTTTCCTACGGGATAATAAAGCAAGGTAACCTTTAACCAATGAAAATGGGACTTCACCCATTAAAACACTTCCCTAAAATTTAATGTCCTTCCCCAATTATTACAAAACCTGTCAGTTATGATCAATGAAAAGGGCCTAAATACATGTTAAAACCCTGAAAAATGCTGATATGGAGGAATCATCTTCCCAACATGAAATGTGTCAATCAATTTGTACGCCACTAGATGTTTCATAGGAACTTTAAACAAAATAGCTTGGCGGCGAGTTTGTCTTAGTTTAGCGCATTAATTATCCTTCAGCAAAATTGTCCTTTATGAAAGCCACAACCAAAACAAACATCACTTAATATATTTAATGACTTTGGACAGATGCTGCTCTGGATAAATTAACTGTGATGTTAGTTACTTTCATATTAACTTCATAACAGTTATAGCTACCAATCAAAATTAAGTCAGGCAAAGAAATCACCTAAATTCCCTCTAATCTCAAACTAGTCTTTTTATAACCATCCATAAATACATAATTAGAGCTTTATCTAGACTAACTGTGTGCCATTGAGGTCACATTCAGGTTTGAGCTACTTCGCCTCTGGATAACAAAAATTTAATCATGAAGATGTCATTCTCACTGAGCAAAGTCAGCATTTACTGGTAATTAAGTCATGGAGCCACGGAGAGTCTATCTATAGGGAATCTTATCAGAAAGTCAGAGGGCCACAATGGAGGGTGATTCACAGTGACCAAAACAACCAGACAGCACAAGAAGAAGAAAGGGAGGGCGAGGGTGGAGGCGCTGGATGGCAAAATAGGACTCCAGATAACACTCAGTCAACAAATATTGGGAAAAAGAGAAACAAAAGACATAATGCGCTGCTGTAATATTATTTGATTATGGTTCCTTGGTTTTATGCCTCCATGCTCCCTCTGTCCCTTTCTTTAGGATGTCTGCATGTAACTCTCACAACCTTGAACTGCAGCGAAAGATCCACCAGCTGGAGGAAACCAACAAGTGAGTCTAATGGATTGACTTCCTCATTTATTTATTTGTTTTATTACTAAGTTTATGTTTGGGGACTTTGTGCTTTAATTAATAGCAGATAGAAGAGAGCAGGAAAAGAACAGAGAGAGAAGAGTGACATGCAGAAAATGTCACCCAGACTAACAAGGGAACTAGGGATGCTGTGGTTCATGACAACACACCGTCCCTAGATGAACGCCTTATTTGATATGCTGGAACCACTGAATGTTTTTGTTGAATAAATAATTTAAATAACTGTCATTTGACTTCCAGATTAATAATAAAAAAAAAATCATCCATAGGTAAAATCCTGGCTTCTGTAAAACATGGAAATCGTCTCAAATAGAGAGAGAGAAATAACACCACAGTGGTTGTCTCTGATGTCTCTGTTGGTCCTCGTCTCTCTTCTAACTTTTAGACTCATTTTCAAGTGACTATATTCTCTGTGGGAATCCTGACTCATCCTCCTCAAGTTGTTGTTCCGTTGTGTGTCGGATTATGTCTATCACTTTTATTGATCCACATTGATTTTGTCCCTGGCCCCTCCCTCGCAGATACTGCGACAAGCCACAAAACTTTCTACTAGTTAAAAATGAGGAGTGATGCTGCTGCAAAAGTACAAAACCCATCCAATTTTAACACCTCAGAACTTCCTCTTTCTTTTCTCTCTTCATTGTACCTCAGTATGCTCAGCTTTCTTTGTGATGCTGACAGAGCGCTGCAGAGAATTGAAACAAAATGTAGCAAGGTGCTGTGTATGCATACATTTCATTCTGTGTGCCACATTTCATTTTGCTGCTTTAGTTGCCACTGATCACAAACTATGAAAAACTATACCTGTATAATAAACCAGTGGCCCCTTGTGCAAAGTTCCCCCTTCATCTTGCCATCTATGCTTGATTGCAGTGTTCTGCTGGAACAGCTAAGGCAGCTACAGGCTCTGCTTGCTAATAACTCCAGGAAGGCAACACACAGAGGAACCTGCATTCTGGTAGGCTGTATAACAACATTACATTAATTTAAACCACTGAGAGATTGTTCAGGCACACGATCTGCACCAACTAATAATAGATACAGGTATAGATTTAAAGCCTTGACCTTAACAGTGCCCAAATACATCATTAAAACTGTAGCCTGTGCTCTCTTGTTAATACTGCTGTGTTTACCTCCAGGATGTAAATGTTTGAAAAGTACATGTTCATGATGTATTGGTTTATATATAGTATCCCTCTCTTCCTGTACATTTATTTTTGGTCATTTTATCAACCTATTTTTGACCAATGTTTGTTTTTATGCCCAGGTTTTGCTCCTGTCCTTCTCTCTGCTCATTTCCTCAAATCTTCAGCCAGACCCGTACAGCCAGCTCAGCCAGGGCGACTACACAGAGACTAAAGGTTTGCAGACATACACGCGCACACACACACACACACACACACACACACACACACACACACACACACACACACACACACACACACAC
>JAQQZY010000010.1:14327701-14343567 GCA_030068375.1 Ostorhinchus rueppellii | reverse complement strand
TCCATCCATCCATCCATCCATCCATCCATCCATCCATCCATCCATCCATCCATCCATCCATCCATCCATCCAATTTTTCCTTGATAGATATATTAGACATGCTCAATATAATTTCGATAGACTTCATTTGTCCATGTTTTGACAGACATAAGAAAAGCCAATCATATTTCAGTAGTGCTGCAGTGAAGCAGTCATGTTAGAGCCACATTAAGTTACTTTGATGCCCACAGCACAGGTGTAAGAGCCAGCCACAGCACACAGGCTAATGTTTGGGTTACAGCGGAAGGTATTGAGTGTTCCCTCAGGAGAAAATATGAGCGAGATCTCGGGCAACAGGGTTACTGAAAAGTGTGGTGTGAACCGTTTCAGTTCCAGCATACAACAGAGGCATAAAAGCTGGGAGTTGGATGTTCAGAGCATGCTGTTTCACTTTGGTTTACGCACAGCTTGACAGATTGGGGGGGGGATTCAAAGAGCAGAGGGAGTGACTTCTCCATAAGTTCTGCAACATATGCATTTCTTTCTCTCTTTTTGTCTTCTCTCTCTCTCTCTCTCTCTCTCTCTCTCTCTCTCTCTCTCTCTCTCTCTCTCTCTCACACACACACACATACACTGGCTCTTTCTCTCTCCTAAAGACTGAAAACTGTTTGAAATGTAATCTGCCTTTCCTCTGATGTGCATCTTCACTTTGGATGTGCATTAACCCTTTACAAATCTGTGCATGCATAACCTTAGAGAAGATACCCTGCATGGTTTAACCCATAGAGAGCCAAACATCCACCATCTACCCAGATCTTTCCCCCTGTTGACCCACTAATCAATGTCAATAACTGGTGTCAAATACAGTTTGTCATCTTTTCATGGTCATCATTTGGACGTTCAGCGGCTCTGTAGTTACTGTGGAAACACCGTCATCTTCTACAAAATTGATTTCCCAGTAAAACCCATGCAATTGGATCAATGACAGTGGATGGAGACGCTTGTTCTATACATTAAAGTCACCTTGTCTTCAGGTTTGTCTGTTTTTGATATAATGACCTTCAACTTTACTTTGAGCTTTTATGGAAAATGTACATGATTAATAAATTAAATGTTGAAAAACACATAATTTTCACTAAAAAAAAAAAACCCACACAAAATACAGGAGATAAGATTATTACAATAAATGGTGATAAACCACTTAAGGATAATTAAATATAGAGAAAGATTCAGTGGAGAACTACCACAAATGTCACACTGGGTCCTTATGGGATAATGTGACGTTTAATGCAGGTGTGTTAAAACTGACATTTGAAAGAAAGAAAAGATGAAAACAGAAAAAAGAACACCTGAGACACCTTTAAAACATTCACATAAGGATAAAACAGCTTATTTCTTTTATTCTTCTGCCTTGTTTTGCTGCTTCTGTTTATTTTTCACAGTTAGATCAGCCTTCCTCTGTTTGTTTCAGGAACTGCACAGAAAAGAAATATCTCACTGTTCTGATATCACCAGCGAGTTAGTGGAATTAGCTGTGTCCTCTGTGAGCTTTACTCCTGACTAATATATTCTGCGTCTCATAATCATAAGAGTACAGAGATGGTGTGTATATATTGATGTGTCCATGTGCGCATCCAGTGGCGCGCAACGGAGAGGTGGATGAGAATCCGCGAGTATAAAAGCCTGCAGCCTCAGGATGCTGAAAGCATCTGGGAGAGCAAGGGCGAGTGAGTCATGTCAGACTTAAAGCGGGTCGGTTTAAAGTAGGATACCACTGATCAATCCCTGTTCTACTTGGGGAAAAGATACTATGCGAGTAGAAGCGCGTTTACGCACGGAAAACACGGAGATCAATTCTGCAGCGTTACTGTCCCTTTGAGGTTTTTTTGGGGAAAAATTCTATAAATATTCATAGGTGGAGGATGATGGGGATCTTTACACTGACCTCTGTGCAGCATCTCTTTGGAAGTTAGTCTGGAGGAAACCCTGCTGAACTTCTCCAAGTAACTCGGCTTTTGTCTGAAGAAGCATGCAGACCAACAGCAGCGCCTCCGGAGCCCTGACCACGCTGAGTGTGTGTGGAGGTGAAGAGGATGAAGGTGAAATCACCAAACTGGTGAACCCCACAGGAGCAGCGTCCAACCCGGCAGCTTTTAACCTCTCCCTGAACTGCTGGCTCCACATCCTTTCCAAAGAATCCTCCCTGGACCTGCACGGAGACAGCGCGAACCTGGCTGTAGGTTTACTTTAGGATTTATTTGACAGGAATTCAAACTCCAGTTGAATAGAATGTGAAAATGGGGCACATTTTCCTTTCATGAATGTTTTTGTTTGTATATTTGCACATTCATTATCTCCTGTGGTAACTCTCCAAACTGAATCCTCACAGTCAGTGTCCTTCTATCCGACAGGTGCGCATCCTCATTGCTCTGGTCTACCTGGTGGTGTGCGTCCTGGGGCTGGTGGGGAACCTCCTGGCCCTCTTCCTGCTCCACTCCCGCCGCAGGGGCCACCATCACTCATCCATTGACAGTTTTGTGATGAGCCTGGCTCTGACGGACCTCCAGTTTGTCCTCACGCTGCCCTTCTGGGCTGTTGACACAGTGCTGGACTTCCGCTGGCCCTTTGGTCGGGTCATGTGTAAGATTGTGAGCTCGGTCACCACCCTGAACATGTATGCCAGTGTCTTTTTCCTCACGGCCATGAGCGTGACGCGTTACCATTCTCTGGTCACCTCTCTGAAGATGGACAGTCCAAGGATCGCCACTGCTAGAGCCAAGTGGGCGAGTTTGGCCATTTGGGTGGTGTCACTGGTGGCTACACTGCCTCATGCTTTCTACTCCACCACAGTCCAGGTTTGTATCATGGAAACATCAGACTAAACTGTCATGTCCATGCGTGTGTGGGAGAATTACTCACCCAGATACACTGACAGTTACAGCTGCAGATTATGGGGGAAATCTGCATTGGTTATGACATGAGTTAAAGTAAATAAACCTCAATTGCCATAAAATGTAAACAAATTAATTTGAGGACAGTTAATAGAGAGAATGCATGATCTCCATATGTGACAGGTTAAAGTGCCTTATTTTTTTTGTAGGTTAAAAAGTGCCTTATTTTTGTGAAATGTTCTCCATGGGTCATTAAGAAGTCTATCTGTTCTCAGGTATTATTATAGCTTTATATGTACTGGTACTGAAGTACACAGGTATAATTACATTTATATTTAATTAATTAAGGAAAATGGAGGTTTATACAATGTAAATGCTTGTTGTTAAAATCATTACATCTTTTGTTTAAAAAGCTAATGCATTTACAGAGGTTTTATTTCAAACAAGCAGTGCATTGCTTTGTTCGATGTTTCATGTGTGATCGATTGACCCTCAGAGGAAGTTGTTGTACACGTGTGTGTCATTGGAGACGTTCTTGTAATTGCTGTCGCTGAATAAACCACGGAAGAGTGAGGACACAGCTAATTCGTTTCAAAAACTCACACAATGCAGCCATCTCCCTCACATCACATGTAACAGATTAATCTGCATTAATATATTTCAGCAGAACTTGACTGTGATAGTGACCACAGATCTTTAGGTTTAACTGGAAACGAATGAAAACCACAGATGTTAGGGATTTTTTGCTGTTGTTTTTGATATTCAGTGACATGAACTGATTTATAGTATATTCATTTAGGTTTGTACTCCTTTGACTTAATTGTTCTGTTCAGCAGATATCTAGTTTTTCAGGTTAGTCGTGAATTAATCCTTCATTGCCTTTTTCCTCTTATTATTTTCTTCTCAAAATTTAGCAGAAATTGAAAATACATCGTGTTGAAAATGAATGGTCCTGTTGGGTTTCAGACTTTGTGGTGAGGCTTTTATGGTGAAACATTCTACAAAAACGTATTGTAGAAAACTCAATGAGTCCTGACGTTTTATAACTAGCCTGGCTCTGCTCATAGTTCTTGATGTTTTAAGCATGTCCACACTTAATATTTAAGATATTCATTTTTGGATTTCATTGTCTTTTGAGTCTACTTCAGCTGATCCACAGTTAAATATTAATCTTGAACTGACTGAGGCTTAATATCTGTCAGTTTGGGCTTAACTTTACTATGTACTTAAATGAACAAACCTCTGAACATGCATCATTCCCATGCGGTGTGAGTATCTGATCTCTCATACATGACAGGTGAACTTGGGTTTGTGTTTTGTCAGGGAATTCTACTAAAACAACAGGGAACTTGAAGATGTGCGTCAGTGTTTGTGAGGCTTTGTGAAAATTGTAAAATTGATCACAGTTGGGTCTGGAGCATCTCCCTTGAATACATTTTTCATGGAGTACATGAGTCAGAGTTTCTGTCAAAGCTTATGGAGCTGCTCTTGTTTTCACAGGTATCTGCAGATGATGAGCTATGCCTCGTGCGGTTTTCAGACTCAGATTCAGGACACTGGGATCCCCAAGTCTTACTCGGACTCTATCAAACACAGAAAGTCCTTCTAGGATTTGTCGTGCCCTTGATTGTCATCAGTGTCTGCTACCTCCTCCTGCTGAGGTTCATACTGAGCCGCCGTATTGTTGGCAGCGTGGTCAACGGGGGCAATATGGAGAGGTCAGAGTACGAGAAGGGTCGCCACCGCCGTCGCTCCAAAGTCACTCGCTCTGTCACCATCGTAGTTCTGTCCTTCTTCCTCTGCTGGCTGCCAAACCAGGCTCTGACATTATGGGGAGTGCTGATTAAGTTTGACTTGGTGCCGTTCAGTAAAGCCTTCTACAACACCCAGGCCTATGCGTTCCCGCTGACTGTGTGTCTAGCTCATGCGAACAGCTGCCTCAATCCTGTGCTCTACTGCCTGATCCGCAAAGAGTACAGAGCTGGACTGAAGGAGCTCCTGGTGAGAGTGTCGCACTCTGTCCAGAACATCCTCACTCGTGCCCTCAGAGGGAGGAGAGTGGAGGAAGCACCACCCAGTCTGGTTATGGTTCACAAAGACATTGATATGTGATTTACTCTGTTCCTACTAAAGGGACAGAAGCTGTGTTTTCATCAGTGCCATTTTTCCAATATTTTTCTGTCTGACTACTTTACTATCAGCAAATACACTTTAGGTTTTCTCATATTTAAACAACTTTACATTGATCTAAAGGGGTTCTATGTAGTATTGATATTCCAAAGGGACGTCATGTACCAGAACACACTTATGAATATTAAAACCATCAACCATATGAATCCACAGACCGTCTCACTCATTAAATTAAGTGCAAAGCTCATTGGTAAACACTGCACACATTTATACTATGGTATTGTCAAGCTTTCTCAAACCAAATAAAAACTGACAGCTAGTTATTTTGACAGCCAGAGAGAATAACAGTCTCATAATATCGATGTAGGTTGCTGTGTCGGCCAGTATTTTACAGAAAAGCTCTGCTATCTTATTTCTGTTTTTAGACAGAAAACAGACACAGCAAAACTATAAATCACCCCAGTTTTCCTCTCGTTTTGTCTTGTTGATACCTGCGCTAAAGATTAGTTTGGAATCATCCAAGTCTTAACCGTGGATCCAAAAACTTTGAACTTAGCAAACATAATAACATAACTGCTTGTAACTTTATATGTTCCGAACCTTTGTAATCAAGCTCACCAGTAGAGACAAAATACTGCAATTTTAACATGAAACTCAATTCTATTAATTTAGAGCGGTGACCACTGGTGAAAACAACCACAGGACTTCTAGTTTTGTCACCTTTTGCATTTTTTTAATTTAACAACTTTTAGACAGGGATCACGGAAAAAAGGTGAGATGGTGATTCTACTTTTTTTCCCCCACTATTGATCGATTTCTACAGCGGACCTGCATTCTGGAATTAAAGGGGCGGTGATGCAACGCAGCAAATAGTGTGACACATAACGTCCGCATTTGAAATACCCCGAGCATAGTGGTGCTGCTAACCTCTCCAGAGTTGGCCTATGTTTAACCGTTCCACAAATATTAGCATGGATACTGTCCTCCGCCTGAAGTCACAACATTTCGTGGATCTCGGCATCTCTCCAGTTCGGCATCTTTCTGGTTGTATTGATATGCTTGTTTGTGCTTGCCCGTGCTGTTTTTTTAAACCCCTCAGGTGCGGGGGTTCATCAAACTGCCACACCTTGGTTGTGGAACCAGAGGTGTCCCTTTTACAGTACATAGGATTCTAGAATCATGAGTCCACCTTTATCGTGGGTCTGTTACTACTTCTAGAGGTGTTATGGAGCTGCGATAAAGGTGCGACCAAATTATCCCATCATTTCAGCTACATTGATGTCGTTCTGGAATAAAGGGGAAATATTCTCATCCCTGGTTGCTTCCTAACATTTGGATTAAAGGCCCCGTGGCATTAGTTTTCCTCACCATGGAAGACTGTCTGACAGAGCGACTCATTACTCCCTCTAGGGGTTACATAAGTAAATAGACAGTCCATCAGTGTAAATAGATTCAGGTCATATCTGTACAATTAAACACACTGGTGTCTTTGGTATAAATTTAGAGCTCTTTATTCAAAACAATCGAATGATAATTTTTGGTCATTTGTTTTCTCTGAAGTATAAATACCACATACAGTCCCTTTAACCCAACCCTAAATCAAGATAACTCCGAACTCTTGAATTTAATGACGCACATGATGGCTCCTGATTATAAAAGAATGTAAATTGTTTTGTACTGTGCTTGAGTGTTATCCTGTTGTGAAACTAATCACACTATTTATGGAGATTTTTAGGTGCTTTGCGTTCTCTCACACTGCAATGATACAGGAAATGGAAGTTTCCTTGAAGGTAACACAAACAAAAAAGGATAATGTTGAATAAAACACATAGGAAATTGTTTGTATAGAATTTGGAAGATGAAAGTAAAATGAACAAGTGTAAAGTAAAGATTATTCTAAACCATTTCAGTTGAATTTACATAACAGATACTATATACTAATGTAAACTGTTAAAATTCTTCCAAATTGCAAACACCATGATAGAAGATTTTGGCGATATAGAGCCCAATCCTGATAAATATGTGAGGTGTCAGCTTTTTATCCTTATGTCGTGTCCTCCTATCGTTTACACACGTGCTAAAACTGAAGCCTTATTAACACTGAAAACTCCTTCATACAATGTGCCAGCCATGAAGGGCCAGAACATTCTACATCTTGATCAGAGCCTCCAGGCAGTGGGATTCCAAATCCCACTGAGGGATGATTTTCCACACAATCCAGCAAAGAATGTTTCACTAGTTCAAAGTGTTAAGTGAACTGTGTACTTTGAAGCTCATACACCCACAGTCCCTCATATAGACTGTAAAAAATAAGCATCAGTCTGTTGAATATATATTTGTGTTATTGTGGCCAGTGGGACACCTGAGTTTTCCACCAATATGTACTGCGGCAGGATATTTATAATCAAATGACTCCAGTGTTTGACTTGAGCATTTCTTTCACAGTATGTTCGCTGCTCTGCTGTAAATTGCTTCGTGAACACATGTATGTATTGTGACATTAAATAAAATGAAAGGACAAAGTGGCTTATTATTTCCCGGTGCAGTTTATCTTGTCTGCAGTCACTTCCCTCACGCATGAACAGCAACAGATTCACGAAGACAAGGAAGAATGAATCAACCGCACAAAAGCTTTGCCACGTTTTTGCCCTTTTACAACCTTTGAATTCTGAAATATGGATAAGCAAATACCAAACACACATGCACTGTCCTTCTATTGTGTGTCACTCCTATTGTAATTACCTTTCCAATCACAATCATAGATGTTATTCAAGGTTTCTGCGTGGGAGGACGAGGTGCCTCAGCGGGAATCTCTATCTTACAGCTGAAAATTGAAAATAATCAGAAGTGTGATTTATGAATGAATGTTCATCAGAATATCTGAGCCACACTTGGAGCGGTGGCTAACAATCTTTTTTCTGTTGGGCCCCCCTTTGGAGGACAAAATCTCCAGGTACCCTTCAACCACAACAACATTGTAAGAGCGGTGCAATTATCATTTTTACTGAAAGAAGCATCAATATCGCAACAATACTTTTTGCTTTTCCTTGAATAATTTGTTGTGCAAATTGAGAATTACTTAGATTTTTGCTTGAAGAATACAAATAAACTCAACCCGATTGCTCCTTGAGACAATATTTTTCCAAATAAAAGTAGGAAATGCACAATTATCTTACAACTATGACAATAAAGTTACATTGTTTTTTTGGGCCACAAACAAATTTTGGTAACAAACATGAACATTTTAACAATTTACAATAATTATGAGAGTGTTTCCATTGCACATCTCAGAACATTAAAGTGCAAACTGTACAAACTGTGCAAAAACACACACGTCACATGTTTCTTTTCCAGTCCAATCTTTGTCCATTCTCCAAACCTAAACTCTTTGTCTACTCTAGTGACAGATCATCATAGCAGTAGATTTGTTTGTTGTATGTCCCTAAAACAAGTCCAAGGTGTTCCAACACTAAAACATTAGTTTCACCTGTTACATGTTCTAGCCTGAAAAACAAACAAAAAACAAAAACAAAAAACAAAACAAAACAAAACAGGAGTGATCCCATGGTCGCCCTGGCAAGCCTTTGGTCCCTCCCAAGGGGCCCACCCCACAGTTTGAGAGACATACATGCTTTAGATGGATCCCTCTTCCAAAACACCTGATTCAAATGATAAGCCTATCATTAAGCTCTGCAAACACCTGATAATAACCACCAGGTGTGCTGAAAGAGGGAAACATCTAAAACATGCAGGGGTAGTGGCTCTCAAGGACCATTTCTCAGCTGAACATATCATTATATTTCCATGATCTTGTAATGCATTAGATAGAAATTGCAATATTTAAAAAGGCCCCTGGAAGAATAGCTGTTGTAGTGATGTAAAAGCTGATAGGGATCTAAATTAACTAACTAGATACTGTAGACAGGAACACCCAACAAGACCTGCAGTTGTGGAGATGCTCTGACAGATCATCACTGTGACAATATGGACCTGGTCTAAGCCTCCTTACATTGTTCATTTCTAGCACATCAAGCTCAAGGACTAAATGTTCACTGACTGCCCAATATATCCAACCAGTGAAAGGTGTCATTGTAATGAAATAATCAATATTAGTACCACTTGTCCTGTCAGTGGTCATAATGTCATGGCTAATCTGTTTCCTATATAGTATGCATTAAATTTAGGTTGAAAATAAGCAAAAGTGCATTCTTTTTAGTGAACTAAAAACAAAGAAAATGGGTCACCACAACCTTGTATGCCTCTACAAACCTTCAGTCTGTGATTGGAAACAAAGAGAATGTTTTCTCATTAACATAGTGTAGGCAGGGACGATTCCTCACAAATTATTCACGAGCTGCACCTGACAAGTAGACTCTTATTTTGAGTACCACAGATGAAAAATGTATCATCCTAGAAATTATTCTGAAAGCATTGTAACCAAATAGGGTCTAGTATGGACAGTATGGATCACTGAATAAAACTACTTAGAAACTCAAGAGAATTAAGAGAAAAGATGAAAGTGGAACATGTAGGTGAGAATGGCACTTATTGGACCACCTCCACCAGAGGTGACTGCTTTGAGACAACAAAGGAAGCTGAACCTTCCATTTCAGGAAATGAATGGACGGAATTGCACTGTTGAATTTACAATAAAGATACAAATTACATCTACCTTAAAGTTACACAAGCATGCATTTAATTTAGAGAAATGTCGTTCTGGTCAGTTGTTTATTGAATACAATACAATTGAATATGAACTATTGGTTGAATTTAAACCAAATTGAATTTTTTTTTTTCAAACATATTTCATTGTTATACCAAATTTAATTTATAGATTGCCAGTGATCTGGAGTAGATCTGGTTATTTTTTGGAAAATGTAGGTCAAACTTTCAATTTTTTTGTTTTTTTTGTTTAGTTAAATTCAGACCAAATTGGGTGTGTAGCTTGCCAGTGACCTAGAATAGATGTGGTTACATTTGGGGAAAAGTAGGTCAAAGTTAAAATGTTTTAATTAATTTTTAAAAATATTTTTTTCCTCCCATTTACTCATAATGGGCAAAATTTCAAATGTCTATAAAAACATGCATGTTATTTCAATTTACATCAAACGTGGCACATATATAGAGGTAACTGACTGACATCAGTACATGCAAAGACATGACATCAGCTGGATCGATGCCAAAATAAGCTACATTATGTATGAGGAGTGGGGTTTGTTGTGCCTGGCACCACTTGTTTTATAATATAGTTGATGGACAGAAAGCTTAGAAACCATAATGAAGTGCAATTGTTGTTTGTTACATTTCTGATTCTGACAGTGTTTAAAAAACACAGTGTGTAGTTATAAACCGATTTTGTTGCACTCATCACAACAGAAACAAATACATGGTAACTACATCCAGACAAACATCTGACCAGCTACATGACTAGTAAGGCTTTAGGATCAATAATCAATAAGATCCAGATTCCTACTCATTGACATTATGGACTGACTGGCTGATTAACAATGTTTCCAGATACATTAAACCACTGGTGGAGACACACAATGACGTTCAGCCTCTGGATCCAGCTCTGACCAGACTAACAGTCAGGCTCCTCTCTGCTTGCATCAGCTGTGGCATCTTCCCTGACAGTGAAATGGGTAGAATTTCATAATAAACAAAGGAAATCTCAACCTGAGGTTAGTCAGAAATGATTATGAACGGAGCTGATGAGCTCAAAATGTCAGGTCAACAAACCCTTTTTTTGCATTGAACACAAAACAAATAAAAAGCCTGTAGGCGAGCTTGTTGGGAGCAATGCACTGTCAACTATGCTGACTTATTTACTGTACTTATTATATTATGTAAGGCTGATTGTTTTGGTGATATGTGAGATATGTACACTTCTATTGCAAATCAATTTTTTTCAATTCAAATGAAGCAGAATGGACCTAAACATTTAGCACAGATTCACATCCAGGTTAATATGTCTGATCCATGATTTTACTGCATTTATTTTTGGATTGTTTTAAACCTGCAGACTATATGATACTGTGAGCAGAGGTGGCAATCCCAGCTCCAGAAAGTAAAAGTCCTGCCATGTATTTGTTCCAACCATTCACTGAACCAGCCCATTGTGATGAGCAAAATTCCTCATCCAGGTAGATGAAAGGCAAATCAGTGGGATCACCTGTGTTAAGTAAACAAGTAGAACCAATACATGGCAGGACTTTTACTTTCTGGAGCTGGAATTGCCACAAAGAGCTAATAACTAATAACTGCTAATACTGGAAAGTCTATGTAGACTTTGGAAGGACCAGTGGAATGTGTTTTTGTGTACTTTCATAGCTGTTTATCAAGCATCGTGTCTGGCAGAGGTTCTGGTCATGTAGCAGTTAGGCCATATTAGGGTAGGTTCTGGTTGTTCCTCTGTTTTGGTATCAGAGTATCGAATATTTGGGATGTGGTCAGTGATGTGTGAATTCATGTGTATAAATATCGTCTGTAATAAACAATGGGCAGAAATGATCCCTGATGAACAATAGACTGAGTCTTCGTAATTTCTTCACAACAATCTATGTTTTTAATTCTTTGAGTGTAGACATTTAAATGAAAATTATATCATACTCAATGTCATTCCTCCTATGATCCTATTTTTTTCAGCTTCGATAACTTACAGCTTCCCATAATACTTGAAAACTTTCTAACACTAGTTATACTTCTAAATAAAACATAAACCTGTAAAGAAAAATTCCCCAGCTTCTCTTCTTATAACTTTACATGCAGAAATTGGATGTGACTACACTGACCACTCCATCTAAGGGGACGAGAGGACCTGAATCACAGATACAAAATGATCTGTACAATTCTCTCGATGTACGACCCACACTCACCCACTCGTTGTGAAAATGGTGGATGACTCATCTGATCATATCACTATTTTCCACAGCTCCATTGAGCATAGTCTGTGGTTTTTCTAACAGGTTTTTCCCAGGTGATTCTTGTTTGTGAAGAGGGTTTATACACTGCACTGCTATTCTTCACATCCCACTCTCCGTAATTGTTCCTGCTGACAGTTTGATCACATTCAGTAGTGAATGACAATGGTAATTAGGTATTTCCACATATGCACCAATATCCTCTCCTTTTTGAAGTAGTTACCAGCGTCTCTTCCGTACTTGTGCATTCAGATGTCACTGTTCGTACCTTTTCTTCATCTGTATCCAAAATCAGACTCAACTGGGCATGTGCAGAATTTCTATACAACTATATGACTGGATGTTAAGCATTAACTGCGACTGTACTATATGTTGAAGGATTCATTACATCTATAATTTATTATTTTATTTTATCATGCATCTGTATAACTCATCTCAAGATTCTCATATCCTGAGCTTCTTGACATTACACGAGGCAAGGCTTTCAACGCAAAAACACCAATACTCAGACAAGCTCTCACCTCGCTAACATACATCCTGGGATGCTTCTCCTTCAGCCACCTTGTGATGGCTGGAGCTTTTAGCCAGGGGTTTGTGTCATCAGATGACTACCAACAATCATCGAGTGTTTTGACTCTCAACCATAACACTCTCCTGTTGGTGGGTCAGCAGTGGTGGCCAGCCACTTGAATTAGAATTAGAGAGTTTATTGTCATTGCACATATTTCAGAGCAACGAAATTGTGTTCCCCCTGGCTGCCAGCTCATCTCCTCCCTCCTGTTCCAAATCCAACAGGGGGCTCTTTCTGCCGCCTCCCCTAGTCTGCGCACTGCTTTTTTCCTCCCCGATCCTCTCATTCCAACAGCAGTCAGTAACTTCCAGACTGACTGAGCTGGGAAACCTCTGCAGCCCACCTCCACAGGATACAGCCGCGTCTGCCAGCCCTTGCCTCTGCAGTCCTGCACCAGCTCAGTGTAACGATTGGTCTTTCTTTCAAAAGCTTCTTCACATGCCTCCTCCCATGGTACAGTAAGCTCCACTAGGATGATCTTCTTTCCTGTGCTGGAGAACAGTACTCCATCAGGTCTTAGGGTTGTGCGGACAAGGTCAGGAAACTGAAGCCTTCTCTTCAGGTCGACCCTGAGCTCCCATGCTTGGGCAGTCTGCAGAAAGCTTGTTGAGATTTTGCTGGGACCTAATAGCCTCGTTCCCTCCTTGACAAATGCTATACCTTGAGATAGCTTTGTTATATGTTGACATTTCCTGGTTCTTTCCTGCTCCAAGATATGAGCGAGCAAAGCCAGTACTTTGTCATGGCGCCCAGGTTCCCGGGGAAAGCACAGTACTGCATCCCGTCAAGACGTGTGCCATGGTTCCTTTCTGTCCACAGAGCTTCCCTCAGTCCCCATCTATGGAGGTTCACTGGAGATGGAAGGGTGTTGTAAACGGCCCTTAGAAGGAAGGCAATCCGGTATGGTTCAAGCCTCCATAGCTCGCTCCAGGTCACTTTCCTCCTGGGCAGATCCCATTTGGTCCAGGCTCCCTGGGACCCCAGCTCAACGGCCTTCACCCTTCTCTGTTCCTCTACTAGGTCCCTTACTTCTGCCTGGAGGATGGTCCTCCTCTCAGCTGCACTGGCCTTCCTCCAGGAATGAAATCGGACCATTCCCAAGCCTTGAGGCCCAGTGCAGGGTGCTCCTATGATGTCCTTGAACTTCAGATTCCCTTCAGCTAGAGTCAGAGATGCGGAGGCATCCCACTTTCGCCTAGACATGTTTCCCTTTAAAACCTGTAAGTGGATCTGGAATTAAGATCAGAACAAGCCATCTCATTTTTCATGATGGATAAAAGATCAGGAAGAGCTGCTGTCAAGCACCTCTTCGGATCCCAAGAAGTGGCTGACAGCAGCTATAGTGAGCTCACAAATACTTCAAGGTTACTTCCAATTTTCTTTATATAAAAATGTGTACATGTTTTAGAACTGGTGGACAGGTTCACCACACTCCCACTGCTTAACCCACAAAGACCCAAACAGTCAGTGGTGACCAAAGTCATCTACTGGTATAACCTGTTTAATACCTGATGATCCAATAATCCAATCAATACATGCAAGTAATTGGTGTAAAATTCACTTTGTCATTTTTCCAGTCATCAGATATGAACTATTTGGATGTTGAGAGGCTCCACAGTTACCATGGAAACAATCATCTTCAACAACACTGAATCACATGGAGTTGGATAAATGACACTGGATGGTGACATTTGTTTTTACATTCAGTTAATATTTTGATGGAAAAGTCACCTTTTCTTCAGTTTTATCTGTTTTTGATATAATAACCCTTAACTTTAATTTGAGATATTATGAACATCTACAGTCAATAATTAAATATAGGAGAATACCTGATTATCTCTGAAAAATGCAAAATACAGAGGATAATAATATAATAAATGGTGATAAGTCACTGAAGAAAAGTTAAATAGAGAGGAAAATGTTAGAAAAATATATTAGACTATTCTCTGTAAATACCAGGTGTCTAGAGCATGAGTCATGGATGGGTCTTGGTGAAATGTCCTGAAAGAATGTTTAGACGTGGGATGTATCTATCTGCCCGTGTCCATCTAGGTCTGCTGCGGAGTGGTCTGCTGTCCTTGGACACCAGGTAGGGTAGATGGGAGGGGGGAGTACAGAAAGTACAACACACAGTCATTAAACTCATATATGACCATGGTGAACTTGAACTTGATGTTTTGACATTTGGACCAATGTGTGCATTATCCATGTTCTTCTATAATAACTTAGACTTCCTGGTATTAGTCAGTCAGCTGCTGCATGTATGTACTTGAGTCTTTGCAAGTAAAATCTCCTGATTTCAGAACCCAATGACTCTTGTCTCAGCAAGCATCACAGAATTTTTCTATCAAAAAATTGTTTATAGGAATTGTCATAAAAGCGCCCCAAGGTATTTATGGGTTAAAAAATAACTAAGATGAAAAATATTGTGTCGTGAAAACCCTCACAACTGGTATTTCAACTTGTTTAGACTGAAAACACACAGGCATAATTGGTATTATTAAAATGTCTATATTCCATTAAGATGTATGTGTTTCAGGCTTTGGAACTGTTCATACTGGGTTCAAGCGGAACTGTGTCCTGGGGGAACTCCATGGAACAGAGCAACTGTTAATATTATCAGCAACACCTGTGCTGTGTCTGCTTATGTGAGCCAAAATGTCTGCTGTGACGAAGGTCGATAATCTCACTGTATTCAAGGGACTCTGTGACACATTAATGTGAGAGAAATGCACAATATGATGAACCTGAAAATCAACTCATTGTGATTTTATCAGTTCCTTAAATCTACTCTCAGATCACCTCTTGTGCAACATGTCTTCATGGTTGGTAGTGATTTGCGCATCATGTAGTTTCAGACTGATTTAAAAGAGCTTTAGAACACCTATGCCTCCTGGTTTTATGTCCCAGAAATTGCTGTTATTGTGCAATCATAAAATGTAATTCAAGTGTTTTTTTTCTTTTCACTCCCTCTTACGAGTTACACTGGTTACTTAAATACTGTGACCTACAATATTTCCATCTATTTCAGAAAAAAAATATTTTTTTTCTTCATTTTACTGTGGTTTAATGGTTTTGACCACTTTTACCCTGTACAACAGAACATACGCAGCTGCCAACACAAAGAACACAAACATATTTCTCTCAAGAGAATGAGCTCCATTAAAAATTGTGCCTGTGAATTGAAATGCATCTGTTAGCGCAGATTTGTTATTCATTAAGATTTATTCATGTTATTCATGTAGCTTTACGGGCAACACAGTGGTGCAGTGGTTAGCACTCGTGCCTCACAGCAAGAAGGTCCTTGGGACCTTTCTGTGTGGAGTTTGCATGTTCTCCCCGTGTCTGCGTGGGTTTTCTCCGGGTACTCCGGTT
>JAQQZY010000010.1:14302796-14326018 GCA_030068375.1 Ostorhinchus rueppellii | reverse complement strand
TGGGATGGTGCATAAGTGTCCACTGTGTTGGCTGATATGGAACTAAAACAACAAAACCCATGAATATACAAGAGAACCGCTGTAGAATAAGTGTCCGCTGTAGTGACCACTATGCATTAAAAGGTTAAAGGTCAAATCAGTGGGATAAAGATAGGAAGATTTTCAGTCTACAGAGAAAATGACTGATGATGCATTACAGAAATTACTTTGACAGATTCTGTATTTTTAAAACTGACCTTCGAGTAAAATCATAATCAACCTTGAAGTATAAAGTTAGAATGGATTCAGTTTTGTCATGGCTCGTCATCTTCATGTACGTTCCTTTGGGTCTTTCTCTGTCACTTCACCATCTTCATTACATTTCCAGGACAACGCTGCCGACACCATTATCTTTCTTAAATAGCTTTTCCCACCAGACAGTTGCTTGAGCTCACTTCTGCTGCTCACTTTGTGTCACTTTCCAGATTTGGATGCTGAACGCTAATGCTGCTCGTATTTCTAATTCAATGTGTTATTTCCATACGCTTTAGTGTGAAAGCGTCTTGACAGATTGTAGGTTGGGCTGACCATGTTAGCTGGATCCTGCTTGACTTGCTTAAAAGTAAAACTTTCCTACACAGCATGACGCTGCTGCAGAGGCGGTCACGTTAAATGGTTAATGAGCTGCGCCTGCTTTCTTTTAGACACAGCGCTTTGAGTTACAGCTCAGGAGTTTGATTCTGGCTCTGTTGAAATGCAAAATCTTTGATGTATAGTTGTGCAGTCTGTGAACAAACATCACAAATACACTGAATAGAATCCTTCTGGCTGTTCATCCATGAAGCACAGGCTTACAAACTTCAGTCATTTCTTCTAAAAATCCAGGACTCCAGCTGTCAGTGCAAAGGGGCTGTGTCATGCTTTTTTTTTTTTTTTTATAACTCTGACCATCATCTCTGAGTCTGAGGGGATGAGTTATAGGAACAGTCTGTTTGGTGCCTTAGATGATGGCAGCTCTGAACACCAAAACATGAAAAACTGTCTGATGCTGTTCTCCTCCTCTACGCTTCCTAATTTCTCTGATCTTCCTAGACTACTGCTTCTGCTCTGAAGATCACTGTCATCTCTGAAAATATCATCTGAACTGATCACATGGACTTCCCATAACTTACCCCAGATGAGTCAGAGAAAGTTCAATTAAGGGTATAATAAGAGTGGGGGACATGAATTAAATCCTAGAGTGTGTGGACTTAACATCGCAAGCAGAGTAGCTCTAAAACCAAGTTATTTAATCGACGTGACACCAAAATATGACAATTTTTTGTGTAAAACAGGAGAACATGGCTCCAGGACATTAAAATAACTTGGTATAAGCTGCGTGAGAGGATCTGTGATGGTTACGGAATCCAAACTGAGCTGTACCACCTCAAAATGAATAGCAAAACGGCTGAATATTTTTCAAGGGCAGTGTGGGAACATTCAGCTCATTATCTTTGCAGAAGGGGATCATTTAAATGGTCATAAAGTGTGTCGTAATGGCAATGGGGATTGTGTAATGAGCCACTCAGCGAGCAGCCAGTTTGCCTCGGTCAATGTATTTTTGGTTGCAGCTGTTTTGACTGTACTCTGCAGCATTTTCCCTGCATTCTACAATCTCACACCATTGTGTCTGACTTGACAAGCTTAATGGCCCGAAGCCTATTCAGCATCAGACGCAGCATCATGTCGACCAAAGTAATCGCTTACTTAAACACCTGTGGCAGACCCCCAGATATGAACAATGTTTAACAGAAAAAAAACCCAAAAAAAACAGCAACTAGGATTTGTCTGTGTGGAGGGTGTTTCATAATGCACAGCTCACTTCATGCCATTTATCATGACACAAGTGATTACCAAGATGTAAATTGCTTCTTAGAAAAACACAAAAGACAAACACATTGTGCTTTCTACAGGTTGACGCCACACAAGACAATACCAGGATCCCACACCACAGCTACAAGGAATTTACATTTATTAACAAATCACTACACTAAAGGAATTAACAGTAAAGTGGTTTTCATCAGGTGTACAATGTTTTTTTTTTCCTGAGATGAAAATGTTTTTCCTCAGAAACACAGTGGCATCATGTTGCACTTACAGCCCAGACTGTTTGTACCATTAGACATGGAGTTTAATCATGTCTTACAAGTGTTGCAGTTTGCTTCTTGTCTGTTTTAAAATGGAAGTGGAATTCAGGCCTGTTTGTTGCTGTAAAAGGTAACATCTGTGGGGACGAGATTTGGAGCACATCGAGTACAGAGGCTATTAATAATGCTCAGTAGCCCCACATTCCTTATTGAACGCTTTATTTTTAAGGGTGTGCTCTAGATCTAATCTTTCCTCCTTTGCAATTATTTCTCTTACCGTGTCCTTGTACACTAATTTAATTTACTAGAAAATGGCAGAACATTTACATCACCTAATTACCTTCACTATGGAGGACAGGCGATTTGCTTGTCTGTTTATCTCCTATTTGCTTGTCTGTTTATCAACACTGCAGAAGTGCTGCATTTGTTTTCATGAAATGTGGCGAGGGCTGTGAACAAGCCGATGATAAAACCCTAAGAATTTGGAGCAAATCCATAGAAAAGGTTGTAGGCTGGGATTATTTACACCCTCTTATGTGCACAGTACGTCCATTCTGCTGCTCAGTGAAATCAATACTGAAAGAATTAATGGGCAGCACAATACCATTCACAAATATTGTAAACATATAGTACAATGTGTGACCAAACTAAAATTCAACAGGCAACTCAATAAAGAAATTTGTCCAAAATAAAACAAAAAAAAACAATGGCTCTACACTTCTAGACTCGATCCCCTTTACAAACCAAGACTGGGGATCACAAAGACAAACATCTAGTGCTGGTAGACACCTGTAACATCCCACCGGTATTTTTAATGTGAACTTCATTTTGTTACATTATTTGAGGTCTGAAAATGCTGCAAAATTTGGTATTTTTGAAGCAATAAATAAAAGTTATTATGACTGTTCTTGTATTATTTTTACTCCAACACATACTAGTATATAGGATAACCAGCGGTCTCTTAATTATTAGTTTTTATGATCTTTGATACATCCTGGATCCCTGTGAAACAGTCACAATGTTATCATAGTAAAGGTGACGTGATGCCACTGACAATGAGGCGACTAGTTGATACGTACTTTTATACTGATGGATTTCTCTGAATTTGATCAAATATATGTCAGTGAGACAACCAAAAACAACATTTGGAGCTATTTTATTTTATTTTTTAATCTGAAAGACCCCCAGGTTAACTTTGAAGTAATTGTAGTAACATGTAAAAAAGTAAATTAGCCAACCTCTTTCTTACCGTGGTGCTAAAAAGGAGGAAAACACAGGACATGATTTGTAGAACAACAAGAAAATAGGCTATTGGCTGAGGTGGAGGTCTGTGTTCTTAAAGTATGTAAATGGACTTTACATTGGCTGATGAGAAAAAAATAGAAACCAAAAGCTTCCTGATCAAACAGCCACCAAATGTAGTCCCAGTCTTTACCCTGAACACAAAGTCACATGGTCAGTTCTGCTTCATATGGACGTAGTTTTCTGAGGAGTATCTGGTGCACACTGCTGCTCAAGCAAAATCAAAAATCTTGTATTATCAAAACCACTGCAGTACATGACGAGTCTCCTTCTTCTGGGAAATTGATCAGACAGAGGACTCGGAGCTGAAACGTTTGTTTTGAAAATGTTTTTTTTTTTTTTAATCCTGAGGCTAGTTCTTGTCGTTAATCCCAGCTGGGGATTCTGCTCTCTCCCTCTTTACTGACACCATCTCCTCCTCAACGTCTTCTATTATTGATGGTGCCTCTCTTTTCCTTTCCTCCTTAACGAGGTCCTTTTTCACCTTTTCCTTTGCAGTTTCTGTCTTTGTTGGTTTGACATCAGTGGTAGACTCAGTGGAAGCTGTGGAGCTCTCACAAACGGTTGGCCCCTCCCACTTTGGTACATCCAGTCCCAGCAGCTCCATCAGTTGTTTCATGACTTCATCCACGTAACCATGGATACGCAGGTGTGCATGCTTATCCTACAAGATAGAAACCATCAAATGAACACCATAAAGGTCCTCGACATGAATATGTACAGCATCTAAACCATAATTTTTGATTTTATTAAGGCCCAGCATGTCTGTCATTGTTTGCTCATGAATAAGACTCACATGTTTTGTGGGCTGCAGGTTGACGATGGCAACTTTTCCACCTTTCCGCTTGGTGAGGAGTGGAAGGTCCCCACTGGGTTTAATCTGCATGGATGTGCCCAGAGTCAATGCCAAATCTGCTCGTCTGAAAGGAGCAGAGGTGGAAAAGGCACACACATTCTTTACTCAAACAGAAGCAGAAGCTCTGAAATGTATTTCATCATTTCTACATTTTTGTGCGACACTAATGCAACCACATCAATGTCATCAAGTATTAGTTCTCCTGGTCTTACACATATCTTAAATAGATGGTACCATTTCTCTGCAGTCAAGTTTTCCACTGTTATATCCTTTATTATTTGCCATGTCTTCACATGTGATATGCTCTGCTCTATACATAAATCTAGTCTCCTAGAAGATCTGGGTCCAAATCAACATTAAAGATGACCAAGATATGGGACAGACCTGCCTTAAGTAAAATTTTTAGCTCAAAATGTACTATAGTTTTTGAGTTACACACACAGGCATACATAATAAGAATAAAATATATATACATAAATACATAAAAAAGTGACTGCAATACCCTTGAGGAAATTAGGGCAAGGCAAGTATTTCATTTGCATTCGATTGTTGAGGAGAAATGCATGCAAACCAAACTGTGCATTCAGCTGGTTCACTGAGAGCATCAATGTGTGCTTTTATTGGTTGAAGGACTGACCCAGAAAAGGCAACAGGAAACTGGAAAGCATACATTACCAGTAAAAAGCTTTTAAATGACAGTTGATTTACATATAAAATGTAATAAGGGACTGCATTTCTGTGCGTGTCACCTGCTGGCATCCTCTGCTTTGTTTAGGTCTCTGTCAGGAAGGGCATCTTCCCAGTCCAGGATAGTGCTGATAAGTTTCCCTCTGTTTTAGTGCATAAACAAATAGAAATAGACAAATCAATACCTGGCGGTACATGATGGGATATATTAAAGTGCTCATGCTGATGCATGTGTTACCTGCAGGCTCTAAGCCCTCTGGAGCGAACCACATCACAGTAACGTCCTGTCGGTTTCAGCCCCATCACACCAATCACTTTCTCTCTGATGTACTGCCTGAAAAACCATAACAGCAGCTTTTTAGTATCTTTTCTGTTCATTAACATCAACTTTTTCACTTTTCATCCTTTGATTTTTTTTATAATCATAAAAAATATTAGTGGCATTTTCTCATTATAAAACATATTTTTAAAAAAAAAACCAAAACCCACAATTCAGTCATTCCCTAACCCTCTAAGTACACTTAAAATTCTTTGTGGTAAGAATTAGTTATTTTAACTCAGCACTGTTTTTTCTGGCAAATATTACTCAAGCATGAGTTGAACATCAGTACATTTGGAGTTATACGGGGTATTTACACAGAAAGACAGTACAGTTTAAAATACACTATGTTAACCATTACAGTTTATTTTTTATGGGATTTGTTGTCCCTAAAGAAAATAAAGCTGGGCACACAGCCTACATCAGAGTAAATGAGCCCCAGGCTATGTAGCATGTGTGGAAGATACTCAGTAGCCAAATGTTTTAGGCTCATCCCCTCACCTGATTCTGTTAGTAACTTGGACTCAGTCAGGCTTCGCTCAGCCCAAATCCTTTTAGGTATGCCCAGACTATATCAAAGCAAAAAGCAAAAAAAAAAAAAAAACCCCACATAGACCAAATCTGATGTTTGCAAAATGGATCCAAAATACATTTGGAGGTTTGAAAGATGTAGTGCCAGTCAGACTTCTAAAGATGGACCTCAAATTGGATTTCAAAGTTTCTTTTTTGTGAGACTTGCAAAAAAACCACACAAAGATCAAATCCATAATGATTTGAGCAGTAAGCAGGAATAGGGTTCCTACAGGTTTCTACAAGTTCAATTTAAGACTTTTTAAGACCTTTTTAAGACTACTTGGAACAAAATTCAATACCCATTTTACAGCCTATTTCATGGCCATACTGGCAAAAAATTCATAACTCCTTAAATTTAAGAAAAAATATTTATTTACTCCACCTCCTTGATTCCCACTGTTCTGAGTCATCTGTCACCAGGGGCTGCAAAGTTAATGATAACTGGTTCCTAATCTCCTGGAACCAAGTCCACTAACATCACTTTTTTTGCAGCTAATAATAATAATAATAATAATAATAATAATAATAATAATAGATTAGATTTATATATCGCTTTTCTATAAATGCATACTCAAAGTGTGTACAGTGGATCCATTATTCATTCACTCACACATTCCCACTCTGGTGGTGGTATGCATATATACATATGCATCACTGGAGGGAAGGAGGATGAAGTGTCTCACCCAAGGACACAACAGCACATGACTAGGACACTGTGGGATTTGAACTGCCAACCCTTCAGCTGTTGGATGACCTGCTCTGCTTCCTGAGCCATGGCATTAAATGCAGATTTGTAAATTCAAGACTTAAGACTTTTTAAGAACCCTGAAAACTCAAATGCTACATATATTGAAGATGACGGAGAACGGTAATCAACAGACACACAAATGTGTGCTGATACTTCGGCAAAGCTCAAAAGAATGAAAAGCCAAGAAGTCTCATCACCAGTGCCACCAGATACTATTAACAGCATATGATTAGCAAAGCAAACGCAAAGACAGATCTGGAAACTTGCAAATAGACACATGGACAGTCTGTTTTAAAAGAATTCATTTGAGATACAAATTTGACTTGCCTATATTTCTTAACATAGCTTAAGTCACTAAAAATGCGTGCTCATATTTTTGCTGATTTTAACTAAAAGTTCTGGTCTACGTCATCTAAATTATCTATTTTAGATGAGATCAATAACTGGTGGAAACTAAAGCAACCACCATGGATTCACTTTGAGATAGTGAGTGCTCATCAAAAAGGGTCGATATTCTCCTGGAAGATTTCATCTAAAAAAAAACCAAACATCCTTATCCTTGTCCTCACCTCATAAATCTACAGCTTGTATGTGCAAAGAAAACCAACTAAATGGAATGACCATTAAAGAGATCGTTAATGAGACCTTCTAGATTAGAGGACCGTTTGTCCTTTAGAAGCGTTGGTGCTTTGTCACTTCATCTCATTCTTTTCTGATGTGAGAGGATCATAGCAACCCTTATCATCCTGCATCAGGGCTGTTACTTAGGTTGTTATGGCCTTCTCTCACTGGCAGCGTTTTCAATTTTGTTCTGAGCTGTACAGCCCTAAGTGTATGAAAATCCCACGAGAATGCAAGTCTGAGAAAAAAGCATAAAGTGTGTCAGCACCCAATGCAAGAACCCTTAGTTAGTGTGAATCTTAATGTGAAAAATTATTTCATCTCTTATCTTTGCCTTTTGGCAATTGTGCCTCAGGCACATAATTTAAAGTACAACTTTCAAATATTACTGTAACAGCTTCAGATTAAAACTTACTGCATTTATTTTTAGACTTAAGTGCAGACTTTGGTTAAGAGAAGTACGATTATCAACCATGAGCATTTATCAGATCCAATATTCAGCATTTTTTGATAACATATCTAATTTTAATAATAAAAAATAAAATTAAATTTTTACCTTTTTTGTAGGTCATGAAAAAAAATAATACTGTTGAATTATAATTGAATTGCACTTTATTTGAAAAGTCAAGGTTTTACTGCACTCCTTGGTTATGATCTGTACTAACCCTAGGAAAAAAAACACATATCATTGACCTCTGTCATTGTACTTGTACAACACTGTAATTTGGAATTTGTTGTTATTGAATGGCTGATGAGTTTGCCGTTTTTTGTTTTTTTTTTATTCCTGTATTTATTTATTTACTACTGGCTGGCTGAAACTGAACCCCTCTTCATCTGGACAGGGGGATGTTGCATTTCCTCTCGTGTAGATAAAAAAGAGGAGGGAGTTTTAGTTTCGTTTTTATTTCATGCAAAACATTTTCATCTCATTTGTATTGATGAAACTATGCGTCTCATGTCCTGTTCACTGAAACACCTGGATGATGCCCATCACCTCTCAGATGGCAAACATGTGCATACCTGCAATATGTATACCTCTATGCATCGGTTTTAGAAAAATGATTTGTCCTCTGTGGCTTTTCCTGAAGTTTTGGTTTTATCTTTTTTGTTACATTAATTGTGGGATTTTCCCTTATTTAATCTGAGGATGTTATATATTGCACAACCAGCAAAACCCCTTGAGAAAAACTTGGGATTTACAGGCTACACAAATAAAAACTGCCTCGGTTGAGTTAGCCAGTGAAAGGAGCCTGTAAAAAGGAGGTTTATTAAACAGGTTTCAGTCAAGACATGAGCATCCAGTGCATGGGTGCGTCTTAGTGTTGTTACATACCTGCCACATTTCTCACACTCCTCCACAAACATGTTTCCATGAAGCTCTGATAACATGTCTCTAAGAGGGAAGGAAAGGTAGAAGAAAGGCAGAAGGATCATGAAGACAGCACTGACTTAAATGAAAGCCTCCAAGGTTAAGGTTAATGGCACAGCACCTAAACACAACCTCAGTTGCTTTTTAATTCTGATTGCCACCTGTTCCCTGATAAATATTCTAGGCACTTGTATTGACTCCTTCAACCTTCCACCTGTGCAGATTGGTGTCGGCCAGTTTACTTTTCCTGTTCATCTACCATTTCAATGTTTCCCTCAGATAACGTCCACTTTGCTGTCTGGACTCGTCTAACAAACCCAAGCGGATGAATAGTACGAGGAGGAATGGCTTCCAGGAGAAGCAAACCCTTCCAATATGCATGAATTCTGGATGTATATACTGAATGAAAAATTGGATTTTTAGCCTTGGGTGAGTCCAATAAGATTGGATAATCTGGGGTCAAACCAAACATTTCCATTACACTGAACCTTATTTGAAGTTTTTGGAACAGCATTTAAACAGTAACTCATTTCTGGCACTTTCTGCTTTAAAAATCAGCACAAAAAATATTCACCATCTAATCACTTATACATATTCAGTGTACTTATTTTTGTGATACACTAGTTGGAAAAAAGCTCAATCACCACAAACAAGCTTCTCCTCATTTCTTATCCCCCTAGTCTGCTCTGACTCATCTCCAAATTCATTAATTATTTCATTCAATCTTCATTGATATTCCAAACATATTTTGAAGCATTGTTTGCAATACAATCAAGTGACAGAGACATACTCCTTAATATAAACAAATTAACTGGGTACAACAAGAACAATGAGAGGTAAAATATGATAAACTTAAGTTTTTAAAAGCTTGATGATTAAAACACTATAATACAGTAATTATCCTACAGTGTGTAATTATCCTACATTTGAACATGGGAAGCACTGCACTGCAAAATGGGTCTGAAAACAATATAAAAAAAACACTAAATCTGAAGAAAAAGGCCCTCAAAACAAGTGAAATATCTGTCCATGCAACAAGATAATTTCACTTGACAAGATTTCTTGAATTAAGATTGTTAAATCTAGAAATAAGCAGGTCTACAGATGTATGAACACTTCAAACAAGATAAACTAGAAAAGCACTCAGAGTGCAGACCTCTGCCAAGGTAGTGTTTGTACTTTCCTCCACTAGATGGCGCTGAATGACCTCACATGCAACTCAGTGCCACCATGCCCTATCTCCCAATGATGAAGAAACCTTTAAAAACAAAATCCTGGATCCAGACGGTGATCCGGATCATCACCAAAATTCAATCACTTGTTCCTCGTCGCATTTCTAACAACTCCTGAAAACTTCATCCAAATCCATTCAGAACTTTTCAAGTTATTTTGAACACAAACAGACAAACAGATAAGCACCGGCAAAAACATGGCCTCCTTGGCAGAGGTAATTATCTAACACTGCTAAATATAAGTTGCTATATCTTGGTAAGAACCAAATAATTTGCAGTGTGGGGTATAATTTGTCTTAAATTTTAACCTACTACAGTTGGAAAAGTGTGATAGTAAGTGCTGCAGAGTGTCTGTTACCTGGGGAAGCCTGATCGGACATGGAGGCCGTCTACATTCTGGCTGATGAGATACTTGAGGTACCCTGCCCTCTGCAGTCCCAGCAGGGCAAGGTGAGTCAAACTGGGTCTGGCATCTTCAAATGTTGTGTCAAAATGAGGTGTCTCACCTTTTTCTTCTAACGTCCACACACCCTTTGGACCCCTGAAACAGAATATAGTGATGAAACAGCATGATGTGGAACGCTGATAATTCAAGCTCAATAAAAATACAAAAACCTTTTGTATCAACAATGTAAACAGCATGTCACTGGATTTGGGAGGACTACAATAAAAATCCTTCAAAGGAAATCCTTTATCCTTCATTTTTCCCTTCCCTTTTTCGACTACTCATTTTAATTGGGTAATTACAAGAAGTGCCCCGCTACAACCTACAAAAATATAAAGAGAGGTTTTATAAAAAATTAATCTCAAAAATCTATAGCATTATAGACAAAAACCTAATTCTAATTTAATGATGTTCATTTTATCTGTTCTCATATGACAAAGGTTGTAATGCTGTCTGTACTGTTTTGGTATCATGGCTTCCCAACCAGGGAGGGTCATACAAAAAAAGAAAATGAAACTTGATTTAACCAACTTAATTAAATACAATAAAAAGATGACTTACAGTACAAAAGGATATAAAATACAGCATAACACAGACAAGAAGTAAATGTTTTTAAAAATTCAAAACAGAGGTGGTTACATCTCAGGGTGGATTTGCATTGTTTAACCTTGTTTTAGCTACTGAAGTCTAAAAGGCTCATGGGAGTGGAAAATGGCTGACCTAAAGGACAGCTAATGGTAAAAACATCACAAACAGCAGATAAATGGACACGCAAATGAAATACAGTTACCTTTTGTAAACCTGATTACAAACTTTACTTTTAGCTTTTTTTCAGTAATGGATGTCCAAACTGATCTGATTCTGATCAAGGTGTTAACAGAATAACTTCTAGTCTGTTTTATGTTGTACTTGTAAAAACCTTTATATATTTAAAGCTGGAGCCTGTAACATTTTCCTAAAAAAAAACAAAACACTATAGACTCTGACATTAATAATAATCCTTTCAGCCATAATTTCTGACTTTCTGTCAGTGAGTGATAGTGTGTCTGCAGGCAGAGAACCTTCCATCTGTCTGTATTCATCATTTTCCTCTTGTTATGCAGAGTTCTGGTGTTTTCAAGGTATTGACTTTTTGACAAGAAAGTTTTGACAGCCCTGTTATTATTATTATTTTTTCATTTGCTGACAAACCAATAAAGAATGGACACTTCACACATCTACCTCTGGCAACAGATGCCGTGGTACTGAAAAATTGCACGACTTGAAATAAATCACCCTAACTATTGGAAGCCCTACATTTTGTGTGAATGTCCTGAATATTAAAAAAAAAAAAAAAAAAAAAAATCAATCACACTGTACAATCAGGAGGCCATCCAGCCCTGACAGGATGCTTGTGTACAATATTAAAAACAAATACAAACTCACACACACAAAGATTAAAACTACATAGTTACTAAAGAAGAAAGTCAGTATTTAGTGTGACCTCTCTTGGCACTTAGCAGATCTCCTCTATTGAAGGTTCTTGTGGTGCATTATACCATCCTTGTACCATACTTCAAAGAAATTTCCTTCTTTAGATTCAGAGTACCTTACTTTTTTCTAGTATCCTAATGGAGAAATTGAGAAATGCATATGTATAAATCACAATAACTTGACATGATCAGTGGTCAGTGATAATACTCAACTGTTCACTATCATATCATAGTATCTCATAATATAAATGTCCATTCAATTGTATCATTAAAACTATTCAAAGGATAAATGGCATTATGGTGGTTTAATTTTATTTTGTATCATAGTCCAATATTTTAGTAGTGGGCTTTGTATTTTGTGTCATCTAATTTTATGGTGCTTCTGCATAAGGTGTATATGTATGCCTAAAGCATAAATTAAATCATACTTTTTCAGTTTATGCAAGTGTGAACCTCCAGAATTACACACCAGTCATCAGCAGAGAGATGCTAGTGGACATTACAGCCCTATAAAATCTATACAGCTGGTATATTCTTGTTTTCAGTGGTCAATATTATGAACCCGAGAGGTGAATTTCTGGGAAGGAAAATGTGTGTTTGACAGCAAACACGTGACAGCAGTGGGAATAGAATTATCTTCAGCATGTCTTGTGTGTGTATAAAGGCACCTTGGCTTTAATAATCTTGCCACACAAGGTTAACTTGACCTGACAGGCACACTGATCAAATAGGAATGTCCAGCATGTAAGGTTCATCACCAAGCATGTATAGCATATCTGAATTTATGACTTATGAATATAAGTACAGAGGGTTAACAACAAAGAGCAAATCATTGGTAACACTCAACAACAGAGGGGCCATATTAGAATTTCACAGACAACATCTAGGAGGAAAAAAATAAATAAAGCGAGCCCAGTTCTGAAAAAAGATTCTCTGGACATAAGAAAACCAAAATGAACTTGTATTTGAATGATGGTGAGAGAAAAAAAAAAAACTGTGGAGAAGGAAAAGAACCCATCATGTGAGACCGTGTCATGTGACCACCATGGTGGAGGCAGTGTAAGAGCCTGGGCATGTGTGGCTGTGAGTGGAACTGGGTCACTGGTGTTTACTAATGATGTGGCCATTGATGGAAGGAACAGGATGAATTCTGAAGTATACAGAACTATCCCCTCTGATCAGATTCACCAAATAATGCAAAAAGTGCTGATAGGACAGCACTTCGGTAGCTAAGGACCTGAAACACACCGCAGAAGTAACCCAAGAGCTTTTGAAGGTAAAGAAATGGGATGTTGTTCAACAGCCAAGTCACCTGATCTCAACCTATGCTTGCATGCTTTTTGGTTACAGGAGACTAAATTGAAGACACAAACAAACAGTAGTTAACTCAAGCCGGCTGTAGTAAAGGTCACCTCCAGGGAGCATTTAGTGACGTTGATGAGCTCCAGATTTGAGCTGGTCACTGACTGCAGAGAATCCTCATATTTATAACAACATTGGTCAGTACCATTACTTTTGAGCCTCTAAAAATGGTTGTAATTCCTAAATGGTTAACACAATATATTTGTTAAACCCCTTGAATTAAAGCTGCTTCAAGATGTGATTGAAGTTCACACTTCATGGTACTGTTAATAGGCCATGGCACTTCAGTCACATCTTGATTGCTTCATTTCACAATAATTACAGTGGAGAACAAAAAAAAAAAAAAAATCCTGAAATTTTTATCAGTCAAAATATCTGATTATACAGTTCACCTTGTCTACACACTGGATTGTCATGTGCAAAACATAAACTGTTTTACTAATTTCTTTATTCTGGAAGTAGTTAATAAGCACTAGTGCACACTGTGTACAAGCATGATTATATGTGCACATATTTTATTTAATGGCACTGCAACTTTTCCAAATTGCATAGACTTACATTGTGACTGCAAATTCATTAATTATGTATTTAGAGTTAAAAGACTTTATACCAGTTCCCTCCTGTTTTTCAATGAAGATTACTTTGTTTGAAAAGCCCTTGGTATCAAAGACAACCAGTACATTGGGACTAGTATCACTGAATAATTTCACAAATGGGGCATGAATAGTGTTTCTCAATTCTATGAGTATCTGATGTAGTTAATGCAACACTTACACAACCACCACACAACCTCGACTACAATAACAAGTAAATTGATGTTCTAGTTCAAGGGTTATTGTTTTTAGAATGAGCTTGAGCTAACATTCAACAACCACGTACTGCCCTCATGTGTTCACATAGTGGTTCTACAAGGGGAGCAGGTGAAGCCAGGATAGGCTCTAGTTTTCCACAAATAGATGCAAAATAAAATAATAATAATAATAATAATAATAATAATAAATAAGTTTTCAATTAAAAGAATAGCCAAAGACACAAAACTTAGCCTAAGTATATACAGTGTCAGTAAGAAGCAAATTCCCCCTTTCAATGGATTTCAAAAATCTGCTTTTTCCCAGTTATATCACTTAAAAACATTTTGTTTACTCTGCAGTACCATTTTCTACTACATTGTCTGAACACTGGTACTGGTAAAAATGGTGAATAAATGCCAAAAAACAAATAAATACCAATAAAAACAGGGTAATGGTATCCAATAAGATTTTCACTTTCAGTAAGTTCTACTTCTTTTTCTACTGATTTTTGATTTGTTTCAAATCTGTATGTAAAAATACAATGTGACCTTTTAACATCATGTTTTATGATTATACCTTAAAATATGAATTTTAAACACATTCGAGACATGTGACAGAGTTCCAACTTTGCAATATGCATATAAAATATACATTATTACAAATCTGCAAAAAAAAACAAACAAAAAAAAAAAAAAGTACTGTACAGCATTGATCCGCATCTTTTCATGCAACATGGCTACCATAGAAATAGGCTGCTATGCAGTTCACACGCAGTTAAAATTTTCCTCTGTATGCCCCTATGGAAATAAGTAAACATCATAAATGATGGCTATAATTTGAGTATATATGCTCTGGTCAGAAAATCCTTCTTTTGTAGCATAATTTGAGACAATAACTTTAAATCATAATTTACTGACAACAGCATGAGTGTCCTTATATAGAAAACAAACTTTGGAGTAGAAAAGGCACAGAATGGGCATTTACACACACACACACACACACACACACACACACACGCACTTTATTTGTCCATGAGGAATTTTCACTCAAATTGTAATCTGATTTATGAACAAGTAGGCTATTCTTCCTAAATAGCTAAAACTATCCACTTGTATGTTTATCTAGGAGCTGTACTGAAAAAAAAAATAAAAAATACTCATCATAAATGGAGTGTCTTTTTTCTAACAAAGCCAGCAATGCCAACAAACAACTCAGTGTGACGTGGACATGCTTGTTTAATATCCTGTGCACCCTGGGAGGCACTGAATGTGGGTTGACAAACACAACAGGCCACGTTATTATCAGCCAAAAACAGGATATCATCCAATGAATGCAAGTTCAGAAGCTAATTAACTCAGTGTACAAGCTGCGGCAAGCAGCAGGGCTGAGATGTGTTGCAATAAGCAACTGCAGAACAAACATATTATTGCACTTCTAGAGAAGTTTTCAGTATAACTTTAAGCTGAAATTTTACAATCATGTGACTAGTTCAGGATTTACTCAGCAACTAGTTTCTTTTCTAACAGGAGGTTAATGAGACATGATTGGCATGGAAAAGAGAATGTGATAGGAGAAAAGCACAACAATGATCTGGTGTGAATCTGACCTGAAGTCAGGAATGCCTGATGCAGTGCTTATTCCTGCTCCAGTGTGAACAACCAAATACTGAGAGTCTTTTATCAGCTGAGCGAGGGCCTCCACCTTAGTCTTCAACTCCTCAGGACCATCAAAAACCTGCCACAGAACAGAAAACAGCAGGCTCAAGAAAAGCTCAGTCAACAACAACATAAGTAGTACATCAAAACCTCAAGGCATGACTCAGAGCTGAACATGGATGCTTTCATGCAACACTTTATCAACAACAGTGAAGAGTGATATGACCACAACTTAAAAAAAAAACCCACATTAGTTGTAGAAATAGGTCTAGTAATATACAGTATATTCACTTCAACTGCAGAATAGTCAGTACAGATGCAGCCAGCTTTCAATGGTCTTTGTGTCTGCAAAGCTCTAAGACAGAGCAAAGTGTTTTAAATGACTACAGTACATAGCTATATTTGGCAAAATAAGTCAAAAAGAAATGATATTGCAGGTAACTTTTCAATGTTGCCTATTGTAATGCTGAACAAGAAAACTTTAAAGCACTTAAAGCACAACATACAACTCACAGGTAAAGTACTCAGTATTATACAGACCTAAATAAATTGGTCAGAGCAAGGAACATCAGTTAAATAACTAACATGAATAATTACTACATAACAAAAATAATTATCATACAAGTCTAAAAACTTTAAACGTATTTCGCCCACATTTGTATCCTCAGATATCGGCTAAGCTGCTAGCGCGTTAATTGTTTACCTGCTAACCGGCTAGTACACAGTACAATATTTTACCTCAGGAAGACCGCAGACACCTTTATCCGCATATGGTGAAAGACCAGCAGCGTAATTCACCGACATGGTAGTGACCGTACTGTATTCTTTAAAATTTTAGATTTAAAGAGTAGTAGTTGAAAGCGGAATGAATCCCGGCGCCTCGACTGTTTTTTTTTTTTTTTTTACGGTGACGTCATTTCTACGCGCCAAAGTGCTGCATTCACGATATTGGAAAAGACTTTCTCGTTAGTTCAAAAATAATTATGCGATTTCCTTTGTGACCCTGGGATTTTATTTTCGATAAAAACTTAAATCGTTGTCATGTTAATGAAGGCTGAATAATGAAACCTATAAAAAAGGACTGGGTTTATGACGAAGGTGTTCATGTATTTTCATAGTCCTATCTTTCTTATACCTCAAACAAAAAAAGATACTGCTGAAAAAATGTGTTTGTTGACCAAGAATTATTTGCCAGTAACAGTGTAACAAAGTCTTTAAAATGAAGACATGGCATCCTGTTGGAATTTGGCAACTTCATTTAAACAGGTCCTTTTGAACTGTAGTAGCCAGATATTCTTTATGGTGTGAACACAGCATAGGTTCTTCATTTAACAAAAAAAAAAAAAAAATAATAATAATAATAATAATAATAATAATTCTATTAATTCCATAGCAAAATGAGAGAAAGATATGTTTCAATTCTTTTGAGCACTTATGTTCCACTATGACTTGTTTTTCCCAATAAATCTTTATTTTTCAGTTTTAAATAATGGAAAAAAAAAACAAAAACAAAAAACAAACAAAAAAAACAACAACAGGTAAATAAAACAGCGAAGTGATCATCCACACAGCTACATGTACATAATTAACTATGGTTCCTGCTGAAGCAGTAAACCAACTGTCAAGACCACCTACAAGGAGAAAATAGATTTTTGTCTGTCATGTCATATGTAATTATCCTGAGAAATTCAGTGTGAAGTCCAAATTGTGTAAATCAAACACTCTGTACTGCTGATGCAAATTACACACAGGACACGCATACTCTCAAAAATTTATATCAAAACTGTCCACTCTCAGCACGCTAATATGAAAGCTCGAAAGGAAAAAAAAAAAAAAGGTGGCCTTGTTATTTTCCCACACCCAGTGATTTGCAAGCCAAGGATCTTTAATACTCCGACTGATACTGCAACATCTTTTGAAAGACACTTTTCCTACAAAGACTAGTTTTGCCAATCAACCTAATGTCTTAACATTAATCACTCAGGCAAAGTTTTCAGGCATCAAGTCTAATCAAATATAGGGACTAATATAACAAATGTGTAGAGCGCAAACCGCAAATAAAAACAGAACAAATAAGTCGTAAAATATTCTGTGGCTTTCTTTTATACTGCTCTACAGTAGTTCTTTGGCTCCATCAGGCCTCTCAGAGAGTGAACCTGAGAAGAAATACAATTCTGATCAGGAATTAGTTTTGCCCGCCCCCAACCACTGAAAAAACTTGGTCATACACAACTCTTTATCGGAGCTACTTCAAATAACATATTCCCACACTAAAAATGACAGAGCAACACATCCAACAGTAACCAGAAGAAACACAGCAAAGATCAATTTCATGTTACCAAAAATGTTCACAGGAGGACCTCACCCACTGACTGAGCTGATCCTCAAGAGTTCTCATGGCTTTCCATCATCACAGGTCTTTTTTTTTCTTTTTTTTTTTTAAATCACCAAGCTTGGAACAGACCATAATGAAGGTAAACAGTCCACCAGTACAAGAGACAAAAACCTCCCAAGATGTTGTGGCATGCACAAGAGGTTTTCAAACACTGTCCTGTAACAGCTTCGTTCATGGATACTTATCCAAGTGAATGTGCAATTGTTTGCAGTGCACTGTTTAACACACACTGGCTGCGTGAAGTCCATGATCTTCTGTCAGTCAGTGAGACCATCTATAGATGAGTGATTTCCGGTTACAATTAAGGAAACAGATATGCAAAATTGAGGCTGAGCATAATTTGGGTTTGCACCAGTGCAAATGTTGCTTTTGTTGAGAGTGGGATACACCCCACAGTACTGTACAATGGGTGAATGTGATGAAGTAGTATTTTAAATGAGTCACTCAAAGTTTTAGATCATAATGACAACAAATGATGAAGAAGCTGGAGACTTTTGTGCTGGTGCAAATCTTACCACGTCTGACCCTTCTGCAACGGCGCATTGGTTTCAGTCTCTGACACGAGGCTGAGCAAAAACAACTCTATTCATTGGTTTAAAAGTGGGACGCTTCAAATCATTCTTGGTTGTAGACCGTGAATATCTGGCAACCCGGGTAGAAATAGTGGGGTAGCATACAGCAGCTAGATTTGAAAAGCATGTCAGGACTCCTCATTGCCTGAGTCATCTTCATCATAGCAGCAGTCACCATCCCCACCCTCCACGTCCTCATCATCATAGTAATAGTCATAGAAGAGGTCGGAGCCTTCATCTGGAGGTGGGGCACGTGTGCGGACACAGTACTCAGCCAGTGTGGTGGGTACCTTCACACCGTCACGCTCAGCTTCTGCTTTGGTAGCTAAAACCTGTTTCCTGAGGAAATGTGATAAAAATGACATTATGAACATGCTGAAGCCTTAAAAAAAATATAGATTTAGTTTCTTTATTTTTAGATTTAGGTAACACATGATGAGTTATTCTACCATTTGACTATTTACCTGATGATCTCTACATATTCCCGGTCTTTGCCCTTGCTGTCCCTCCATTTGCGGTACATGACAGAGGCATCTACATTAGCTGGAGAGAATGTGTTGGGTTCATTTAGCAGTGAGATCACACTCAGGAGAATGGTCCTGAAAACAAACACAAAGCGGAGTGGCATATTACATAGAATATATGGTAAAGATTTATCAGTTTGACCAATTAAACAACACAGATATGATGTACAAACTATTGTCTCAATTTGTGAATTTTCCCATGCAAGGTATAGAGATATTAAAATAGACAAGAAGGTGCGCTTCTCAGTGCACTACCATGCACCAACAACACATCACACATTCTCCG
Organism: Ostorhinchus rueppellii; assembly: GCA_030068375.1. NCBI lineage: Eukaryota > Metazoa > Chordata > Actinopteri > Kurtiformes > Apogonidae > Ostorhinchus > Ostorhinchus rueppellii. Next base: position 14,306,704 of record JAQQZY010000010.1, on the reverse strand, counting down.
TCTCCAATTTTATATGAGATAATTAGTCTTTTTTCCAAGACACATAGGGTACATGTGACATTAATAACATTAATGAATTAGGAAAAAAAATGCAGATTCCCAGAAGAAGAACAAGAACTGATTAACTGGTTCTCTATTGTAGACAACTGTCTGTCTACCATAGGAAAGCCACTGAGTTGAAAGCGTGAAAAAATAGGGGAGATGTGAGGACAAATAATGAAAGTGGGTTAACCTGACGTTCTGGGTAGGATTCCATCTCTCTGAAGGCAGCTCTCCACTCTGTGGGTCATCCACTGGAGGGTGCAATATAGAAATACAGACATCTCCATTCTGGAAACAGAAGAAATTAACTAATTTCACCATAAGACATGCAGCAATAATGCTTTAAAAATGTATGTATGTGTATATGCATGTATGTAATATTGACAATGAGACTTGACCTCATAGATGTTGGGGTGCCACATCTTGGTGAGGAACCGGAAAGCAGGTGGAGAGTATGGATAATCTATAGGGAACTTGATCCGAGCCTGTAACACAATACAGTGTTCAAATGTAGCTATATGCTGTATCTGACATGTTACTGACAGATTTGGGTTTGATCTTGTACGTGTAATGTGCTGACAGTATACAACTTTTTTCCACTTGACATGGTAAATGTGATCCTTTAACTACATTGGCAATTCACACCACTGTTGATATGTTAGTTGGTGTTTTTATGAATTGCAAAATGGACAAAAACATATTTTTACATGTTTGAGAAGACGTTTCCCCACTTTTGTCTTACCTTGAAATACCCCCCTTCATAATGAGTGTTTGGGGGTCCAAAAATGGCCACTTCCCAGTTGTACAAATCAGCCTCATCCACCAGTGTTATTTTGAATCCCTCGACAGGTTCCTCCTGAAGGCTCTTCATTTCCAACATGAGTGCCTTCTGTGAGCTGGCTACATGAGAAGGGTCGTGTTGCGCCATACTGGACTATTCAGTTTTCAAGATTATCTGGACTCACCAGCTGACGGTCTTGTTTTCAAGAACAAGGCTATGTTAGCCTAACTACTCAAAAAAACTTGTTGACAGAAAAGCAACGTGTATGTTTTCGATGTCGGAGACAATACAACAGGCCAGTAGCCAGACTGCGCGCAAACAAGATAAAGCTTGCGCTAGTTTGTTATCAAATAAGATGACTTACTCACTAATTTTAATGTTTAAATATGGCAAGTTGAACAGACCATTGTACCTGACCAGTGTCTCCAGCTTTAGTTGGCTCACCTGGCAGAAGATATAAGCCGTAAATCTACAAGTAGCTGCTGGCTAATATAAGCTAGCTAACAGCCTTATCCACCAGCTGAAGCCGAACTAACCGCCGCGTTAGTTTCTAACTCCTAACTGCTCCAACACAAAAGCCGAACTCACCACATAAAACACACCTCTCGAACCGAAATATTAGTTAACAGAAACTGTGACACTACTGGTGAGAAATGTACTTGTTATCGCCCCAACAGAAGATTGGGTGAAGAAGAATGTTGCTGAAAGGGGTCTCCTCTATTCGCAAATGCCTCTCTCAGATGCGTGGGATTTGTAGTCCCATATTTAACTGTATTCATTTATTTCCCATCTGAAAGCCACAAAGGTCCTTAATTTACTACATAAAATATTTTATATACAGAGATACATTTGATACAGAGAACGCCCTAACGTATGACTGGTATATTTTTTAACAGTTCATTTACGAGATATTTAAGAGGACTACATTTGCCAGTTCCTCGACGTCATGAACACATGAATGTTGTTTGTGTTTCTGAGAAGCTGCTCTGACCTATTTTCATTCTTACATTGTTGGAACATATTATCACATTTATATAATTTGAATTTGATTTTAAACTCTCGGCTGTATCCAAAAAAAGCAGAGTAAATCCAAGTTTATTTTCTACATTTAATGCTTTATGTACAGCCGTGACGCATTTAACATGCGCAAATCCCGTGTTAAGTCCAATTTTAGACGCCTTTTTTTCTGCCTGAAGAAATATTTTTTTATGAAATTTTAACGGTTTGAATATAATATTATAAACCATTCATTGTAAAGAAAAAATCGAAACCTATTATTCTTTTATTTTGTACAAAAAAGTAACCAGGATTTATACTCTGACACTCACAAACAGCCCGTTTTTATTCTACCTCTTATTTACGCGACAGATTGCACGTAGGACCCAGAGGAAAGTTCATGATGGGTCCGAAATCTCGACGTCGGTCCAGATCAAGATCTAGAAGTCGTAGCCGAGACCAACGGAAACGGTCCAGAGTGAGCAGGTCTCCATCTGTGGAGGAAAGGAGAGGGCACAGTCTGTCTGTGGACATGAACCTGCCTGCTCGGGCCCGGGGACGATCCGGCAGCAGGGACTCCAGTGATGGCTCCCTGGACCGTCGTCGACCACACCGAAACCGAGCAGGTTCTAGGAGCGACTCGGAGGGTGATAAGAGGCGAGGACCCCGGCGAAGGAGCAAGTCAAGGGGTCGATCATCCAGGTAACTGCGATTACATTCGGGTGTAAACCTCTTACTAGGGGACGTAGATATGTTTTAGGCCTGTTAAAACTGGGGAATGTCCAAAGTAGAGCTTACTCTGGTACTCTCATTAGAATTTACAAATATTTTCTTCCAGACCAGTATTGGGGGCATTCAGTACTGTTTTGCAGTACTTTAATATGTAAATAAAGTTGCCGGAAAACAGTGGAGAAAAACTGCAATAGTAGTTTCTGAGATGTAGTGGAATAAAGCTGTATTAAATGTAAAATTTTACTGCAAGGTAGACTGGGATATTTAGTTAGTCTTCCCATTACAGTTATCCTTCCCCTTCCCTAATATGTTGATTTTAATCCTTAAAGACCTAGAACTATTATAGTGGCGACTTCCAATTAGTTTTTCCTCTACATTTAACTGTTCCCAAGTGATTTGTCACCAAATTTTTGCATCTGGCATTTTCCTATAAAAATCGTGTTTTGTAAAGTAATTTAAAACTTCATTATATGAATCTGAGAAAACTGAAGATAAAGTGACTTTTTCTGCCTTAACTGTACATGAAAACAAGAGTGTACATCCACTGCCATTTGTTATTAGAGGATCAGTATTGCAGAAGATGGCTGTGTTTCTGCGTTCACTATGGAGCCACATCATCTGATGACGATGAAAAACTGAGAAACTACATTTTGCCTGAATTATTTTCATGTTTATATAGGATTAGTGGTTCCAAAGTTATTAAACATTTTAGATTAGTAGATGGTTTTGTGCACAGGTACTGTATAATAGATCAAATGAGATCACCTTTAAACATCTTACTTGGACTTTTCAACAAACTTTTAATACATTTGACTAATGGTATTCACATGTTATTTTTAAAAAGTTGGAATGAGGGACAGCGAGGATATAGCAGGTATAGAAGATGAATGAATGAATGAGGGACATCTGCTTGGAGTGCAATATTTTCACTAAGCATTGTTGGTGCTTTACTTAAACAAAAGATACATGCCAGTAAACGGTGTTCTATCTGTGATCAAATCTGTCTAAATATGCATTTTCTGTTTCAGTTCTGACTCGGATGATGCCAAAATGAGAAGAAGAAAGGAAATGGAGAAACGGAGAGAAACATCCAGAGACAGGAGAAGGGGAAGGTCCGGCTCCAGCTCTGACTCTCACAACGAAAGCAGTGACAAAGAGATGCGACGAAGGAGGAGTCCTGACCGAGGGAGTTCAGTCAGAGTCAGAGACAGACATAGGAGAGAGCGGGAAAGGAGAAGGAGCAACAGCAGAGACAGGGAGAGAAAGGGAGATGGAGACAAAAGGAAAAGGAGTGAAGAAAGGGAGCGAGGGAGGAGAGAGAGAAGCAGGGAGAAAGCAGACAGAGACCGAGACAGAG
>JAQQZY010000010.1:14284840-14302696 GCA_030068375.1 Ostorhinchus rueppellii | reverse complement strand
AAGGAAAAGGAGTGAAGAAAGGGAGCGAGGGAGGAGAGAGAGAAGCAGGGAGAAAGCAGACAGAGACCGAGACAGAGGTAGGCAGCGCTTCAGTTCACCTGAGTCATCTGATAGTTCAGGGACCAACCAAGAGAACTACATTGTCAAAGAAAAGGAGGAAAAGAAAAAACAGAAAGACATGATGAAAGCTCTGGAAACACCTGAAGAAAAAAGAGCCAGAAGACTGGCAAAGAAGGAAGCAAAGGAGAAAAAAAGGAGAGAAAAAATGGGATGGAGTGAAGAGTACATGGGATATACAAATGCAGACAATCCCTTTGGCGATAACAACTTATTAGGCACATTCAAGTGGCAGAAGGTGAGTTGAAGTCTAGAGGCATTAGCCTTTGCTTCGCATGTCATCCTTAAAGTTAGCTTTGAAATGCCATGATCATCCAAGATTTATGTTTTTGTGTATGTGTGTGTGTTCTCAGGCATTGGATAAGAAAGGCATTGGTCATCTTGGAGAAAAGGAGCTTAAAGAAAGAAACAAATGTATTCAGGAGGAGAACCGCAGAGAGCTGCAAAAGGTATGATCTGAAGGATAGTGGTATTGTTCTGAGGTTGCAAACTTCTGAGTTTGGCAACATGTGAAAATTGAACTTGTGCTTTTGTTCGTAGCTGTATGAATGTTACAGAACCATTTTTAAAAAGCTTTATTGAATGTGAACATCTGTATTGAATGTTTTTAGGGTCTCTTAGTGGCAAGGATGTGTACTGAAACCTGGTACGAAACAGCTCTCTGGGCTAATAATGAAAAGACTGCACCATCAATAAGCTCCAGCGGTATCAGTTTTGCTAACAGTACTGGAGAAAGAAAAATACATCTCCTGTGTTTTACAGAAACATAAAGGTTCCTCATAGACTCAGTCTCTGACTAAGATATTTATCTGTAATGCAATTCTCAGTCTAGATGAGAGACCTCAGATCAGGTTTCTGATGGATGATTCCGCTCTTTCACACACTGTAGCTCTGACCAACTAAAACACACAGACATCCAAAAGACAGCAGTTGGCGTTCCTCAGCAACTAAACTTGATGACACAGAGCAACAAGTCTTTTACATATTGAGGCAAAAACATGAGCAATCTGTCACAAAACCTGGCAGAAGTCTTTGAAATACAGGCTGAGAAATGCACAGTTTGATGATGAGATCCTATTTCATCAGTTTGCTCTGTTTATGGTATGGATCGCTGTGATAACAGCCTGAAGTATGAACACCAACATGAGTTCATGATTAGAAGTGACTGGTGACCAGCTTATTTCACCATGGGTCAGTTATATTTCATGTCAAATGGTCAGAACGTCATCTACTTTGTCACTCAGAGATTTAGAGCAGAAAGAGATATTGATCTGGAGGCTCCAAGAAAATGACAACACTGTAAAATACAATGAAGAAAAAGTCCTGTATTCAGCTTTATACTTAAAAAAAAAATAGCAAAATATTATTTTTGCAGTATATTTGACTTTTTTTTTTTAACATTTGTTTTACTTAATAAAATCAGAATCTATGATAGTGATTTGTTACATTTTCCTTCCAAATAATATTGATTAAATATTAATTACATAGCACAAATGACAGAATAAAATAAGTAATTCTGTCCACAATTGAAACTGTAACTAACCCCAGAAAAAGAACCAATAAGACTATGTCTTAATAGAATATATTATAGTATCAGATTAATAAGAGTAGTAGTGAGAAAATCTATCGTAATATCCATTTCTACATAGGGGAAAGGACAGCGGCAACTAACTTTGTGTTCAAATACAGGTGAAACAACTCCGTCTGGAGAGGGAACGAGAGAAGGCCATGAGAGAAACAGAGCTGGAGATGCTGCAGAGAGAGAAAGAAGCAGAGCATTTCAAAACCTGGGCTGAACAGGAGGACAACTTTCACCTGCAGCAGGCCAAACTAAGGTTAATACATCCACAAATATTCCTCTGTTGGCAGCACCATGTCATTTGTCACAGATAGTAATTGGTTGTTACCGTTTGTTTACAGTATTTCAGTAAGAACAGTCGACTCATGGTATTTTCTCATTCTTGTATACTCTGTGTTTAGGTCTAAGATTCGAATCCGTGACGGTCGTGCAAAACCCATTGACCTTTTGGCGAAGTACATCAGCGCAGAGGACGATGATCTTGCTGTTGAGATGCATGAGCCTTACACCTTTCTCAACGGGCTTACGGTCACTGACATGGACGACCTGCTGGAGGACATAAAGGTGTGTGGCTCTGAAGCATAGAAGTTTAGATGTTATATGAACTTTGCAGGCATCACGTTGTGCACCTTTAATTTAACAGCCTCTTTTAGAATATGTAGTTCATATGAAATTGCTTAAATTTACTTGAATATATAATCACTCACCTTTACTGTGATACCCGTTTGGATCAACTCTGATAGGCCACTGGGGGGCACCAAAGGCATTTTTCAGGACAAACACTGAACTTGAAAGTCAAGAAATGTTTGCATTCAGACCGCCAAGTTCAGGAATATATTTTATTCAAGGCATAAGAAATTGAGATAAGAATAATGTTCAAATGGAACAACCCTTTCTCTTATTACTCCTCTCTAAATTAATTTGATATTTTGTTTTACGCAAACTGACCCCAAACCTAACAGAAGAACAAGTCACAAGTTCCTACAGCTATTTTTTTTTAAACATAGAAATGAACTGTACATGTTACTGTATTTAGTAAATGTTGTTCTTGTAGGTGTATATGGAGTTGGAACAAGGGAAGAACGTGGACTTCTGGAGAGACATGACGACAATCACTGAGGATGAGATCAGCAAACTGAGAAAGCTGGAGGCCACTGGGAAAGGACCAGGTACTGTACATCGTTACTTGGTCTTTTTTTCAGCCCAACCTTAACTCATTTATCTCTGACCTGTCCTAGTTTTATGAACTGTAGTGCAGCAACAGAATATTCTGCTCAACAAACATTTTTTCCTTTTTCTAAATAATAAAGAATTTTCCCGATATTTTTTTTTTTTTTAAATCTCAGGTGATCGCCGTGAGGGGATCAACACAGCAGTGAGCACAGATGTCCAGACGGTCTTCAAAGGAAAGACATACAGCCAGTTGCAGGCACTACACCTGAACATCGAGTCCAAGATTCGTTCTGGAGGATCCAATCTTGATATTGGTTACTGGGAAAGTCTGCTGCAGCAAGTTAGAGTCTACATGGCCAGAGCTAGGTATGAATATTTTTCCGTAATAAATAATCTAGTACAATTTAAAGGAGTTGGTGGTGAAACTGATGTGAAAAACAAAATTCACTTTTATGTCTCAGGTTGAGAGAAAGACACCAAGATGTGCTGCGGCAGAAACTGTTCAAGCTGAAGCAGGAACAGGGAGTGGAAAGTGAACCTTTGTTCCCAATCATCAAAGAAGAGCAGAGGAGTGATGAGGATGAGTAAGTTACCTTGTACCCACATGTTGCACACTGCCTCCGTGAAAAAAACCAAATCACATTACAGTGACCTGGAGTTCAGGGTCATGAAGTTCACTCTCACTTCTGTTTCTGTAACAGGAGGCAAAGGGAAACTGCGACAGATGAACCCGGTCCCTCATCATCATCCTCAGCCAAAAATAGGAACACGGGATCTTCTGATGATGATGAGGAAGAGGGCCCGTCCACATCTGCAGCAGGAAACCGTGGTGAAGGTGAAAAGAGCGACAAGGAGGAAGAGGACAAGGGTGAGGTGGTAGAGGCAGTTTTGACCGAGGAAGACCTCATCCAGCAGAGCCAAGCAGAGTACGACTCTGGTCGCTACAGTCCCACGCTGCTCATGGCCTCTGATCTGCCTTTGGACACACATACGATCACCCCGGAAGAGGACATGACCAGGCTGCAGCTGGCACGCAGACAGTTACAGGTCACAGGTAAGAGGCCATGCACAAAGGTCTATCAGTTAACTTTGAAACAAGGTATAGAAGAACACATTTTTTAACTATTATATTAGTGGTATAGTGAAGTTTGGAAAGCCCGTTTGTTCCATCAGCTTCTAAGCCAACACTAGACCCCATTTTTAGAGGGTACTAAGATTTATATCATGTATCACCACAGACTTATTCATCTGCAAGATCTTAAGCAGGTCAATAAATGTGTCAAATTCAGTGCACGTATAAAGTAAATCAGTGTAAAAGGAGAAAGACATGCATTAAAAAAACCTTGATATATAAGATGACTCGAAAAAAATAATTATAAATTTTCTCTGTCAGGTGATGCCAGTGAAAGCGCAGAAGACGCCTTCGTACGTCGCGCCAAAGAGGGAATGAACAACGATGAGGCCCAGTTCAGTGTGGAGTTCCCAATCACAGGGAAGATGTACTTATGGGCAGATAAATACAGGCCCAGGAAACCACGCTTCTTCAACAGGGTCCACACTGGCTTTGAGTGGAACAAATATAACCAGACGCATTATGATTTCGACAACCCACCACCTAAAATTGTCCAGGGTTATAAGTTTAACATCTTCTACCCAGACCTCATTGACAAGCGCTCTACTCCACAGTACTTCCTCGAGCCCAGTCCTGACAATAAGGACTTTGGGATTTTAAGGTTCCACGCAGGTCCTCCATATGAGGACATTGCTTTCAAGATCGTAAACAGAGAGTGGGAATATTCACACAGACACGGTTTCCGCTGTCAGTTCGCCAATGGCATCTTCCAGCTTTGGTTCCATTTCAAGAGGTACCGCTACAGGAGATAAGACATCACAAAATAAGATGGACCAGAGCCCAGTTACTAGGGTTTCATCATGTGTTGTATGTTTTACATTACACAGTCTTTGTGGCGTTGTATACTTTTAGCTGCTGTCTCACTTGGCAGCCGTTGCCTGAAAACTAATTTGTAATGTAGTATGAAAATTACACATTAAAGATTTCCCTTTTTACTGCTTCTCTAATTTTTGTGTTTGGAACATCAGTGGAAACTTGTAATTTTAGAAACATTTAAGAAATGTATAACTTCTTACATACAAAGCATGTGTGTGCAAACCCAGGACTGTAGACACCACACAAAGATCTTTCATAACTGACATAACTACAATATGAAGAACAGATGTAGACGCTCTTCTGCACATTCTTGGCAGGTCCAGTCTTGCTGAAGAGCATTATACCCGGTTAGATATGTTCTGACATAAAAACAACATAAGGACTCGTGGAAAAGATTTAATGAAATAACCATCTTTGCAGTTTGACAAAAATTTTGTAAGTAAATGGCTCCGTTTCATTTACATTCCCTATAAAAGTAAAATGAGAATTTAAAAATGCTTAAATCTACAGCATTTGAAGGAGGAAACAATCATTGGACACTTGGAGCACAAACCGGTGTTCAAGTGTAAATGCCGCTGTAAAGCAACTATTCAAGTGTTCCATCGTTCTTGTATAAACAGGTTTACCTCTGGGTTCAGTTTCAGTTTGGAGTCTCTGAACGACATACGATTTTTTTATTCCAAAATGTTCTGTAAATGGATGCAAAAGTTTCCTTCGAACAGTTGATCTAACTGAAGAAAAAAAAATTTGTGACATTTCCACACATCGGTCAGAACATCCCATTGTGTGAAGCCAAACTGGTCACTGTGTTTCCATTGTCAGATTTCAGACTCATCATCAATGTACTGCAGAGATGCTTGGTTAATATTCTCTGCGTCTGCTGTTTCCTCACTGTTATGGTTGTTATTGCTGCCGCCGCTGTTTACTACGGACACTAGAGGCTTGTTCTCTGGCTGTGTGTCCTGCTGGATCCCGCTGCCATTGAGGTCCCCCTGCTCGTGGTTCTCCTGGGATCGCTCTCCATTCTTGTTTCTGTTTTTCCAAGGCACAGGAAGGTGTCCTTTGTAACAGTTCCACCCCAGAAGGCCAACAAGACAAATTGTCAGCAGTGCAACTACAGCCTGCAGACCGGCCACGGAGGGGCCATCCCTCTGCGCCTCAGGAAACAATATGTGACCCCCCTTTCCAGAGCCAGGAGGTGTTACAACAACATTGTACATGGCCACAGTACTCGTGTACTCATCTGTTTTGGAGCGCTCAATAGACACACAGCGATACAAACCAGCATCTGCGAGCGAGGCATTTAGGATAAGCAGTCCATCTTGTAAAAGATCATGGTGACTCGAAAGGGTCAGAGGTTGGTTGTCCCGTTTCCAGCTGGTTGTCGCCAAGTTGGAGGGTTTAGGGCAATCCAGCTTCAAATTCCCACCTGGCCAAATGAGCTTCTCTAAAGTCTTAGTGTGGCCTGGAAAAAAAAACAGACCCTCAATATGCATTTTAGCAAGGTGCTGTACATGAACCTCAATGAAAGATGTGATTTCTGCCACTAGGGGAGTCTCAATCAAAACCTTAATAAAAGACATGGTGGTAGAGTATTTACATAAATGTATTGAATGTGCCCTTTGAAATTTCATATTAGAAAAGGAATATGTAAACAAAAAAACTACTTGTGAAATTCCTGTTTATCAACTCACAAACAGGTTTTTGCCTTTTTTTAATAAATTAAATTATACAAAAAAATAGAATCACTTTTTTTCTAATACATTTTGATATAGCAAACATTTAAGTCGTGATTTGCTGCATCTTCCCAGATATTCTGATACAGTCTGAAAACATGTCTGGGACAGTCTCACTCATGAAAAATAAATGACATCTATTTTAGATGTCAAACACCACCAGAACACTGCTTCTTCTATTCTGTTCATTAGTGTTGTGTAATATAGTCTACACTGCTGCTTACAACACAATACAGCCCAGATTATTTGCTCCAAAGCAGTTGGAAATCTACATGGATTTCCATTACTTTAAATACTCTTGACATATGAAAATATTAAACGATTCACATTTGACATAATTTCATCCACATGAACAGGTAATGTTGTAAAATAATGGAGTTCATGGAGACTATTTTGAGGTTGACAGTAGCTGAGCAGAGAAGCATTAAAAGTCCTTCCCCCTACAAATTAACCAGTGCAAAGACATGATGCGGTGCAGCACTGCCCCCTCTAGCTCTTAATAGGAAAATCTAATAAAGAATGACAACTTAGCTTCCAGGGAGGGCTGGTGATGGTCACACTCTAAATAGTAAAATATTTGGCTGGAAGAATAAAATATGCATCAATCTCATAAAACATTGACGCCTTGTTTGTGGTGTTAAACTATGAGAATAAATGCAGACCAAAAAAAAAGTCCTTCCCCGACAAAGAAACCAGTGTAAAAGGTATGATGGATGCAGATGACTCAGACAGTGTTAGCTTAGAAAATGTGTTTGGTCACTTCGACATTTACCGACTTCCAGCACAACACAAACTTCACAGTAGTAGAGTGGAGTAGAGGATGCTTAGAATATTGCAAAGTTAAGATGGTTCGTTTTGGTTTAGAATCCCAAAGGTAGATGCGTATGCTAACTCACCAGTATTTTGGCAGAGAGAGGCATTTCCATCTTTTACACTTTGGATTAGTTCTCTAAAAGGAAGAAGAAAAAAATAAATGAAATTGGGTTACAGATAGCAGAGGTATCAAGTCTATCGCATATTGGACATAGCTGCTTACGTTTGTGTGCTAGAAAGGGCAGTACATGTTCCAGTATCCTTGTCCCAGCCACAGTATGGGTCTCTGGCAAGAACACAGTCCATGCAGGATGAGGACCTCCAACAGGTGGCCAGTGGGATCTGAACTGCCCCAGAATCTGAACCTGCATAAAGCCGACCCTGTGCACATCCATCACACAAACGGCAATGACCTCTATGCAGCTATACAATGAATACATAGTGATTTAAATGTATTAAACTCATAATAGTAAGTGTAAGCGTGTGTTACCGTCGTTTGGGAGAATTGAAGGATCTTGATTGGCTCCGGGGACTTAAAGAGATGAACTTCTTCAATGATGAACATTTCTTTATCATAGTTCACAGCTTTCAGTATGGTGCCGTCCTCTGTTTGCATTAAAAAAAAAAAAGTATTTGAATATGGTATGTTCAGACTTGTGGCTTTACAAATGATTTGGTAAAAGCAACAACATTTTGTCATCGCTAACAGAAATGTAAACAAAATTTGTTGCTGTACCTGTGCCAACAAACATTACATCATACATCTTGCCATCTGCAGCCTGCACTTGGTTAACTATGATACGTGTAAACTTCGCCCCCCTTCGCACCAGGAGGGGTTCTTTTCCTTTTGGCTCGATAACTTGGTCCATGAGGGGCTTATCTCTGATAAATTGAAGTGTCCGATCTGGGAGGTCCAGGGTCTGATTTATGCCCTCTTTACGAGCGTCATTGTCTATACACTGGCAAAAGAAATGGGGAAAGAAAGAGAAAGGGGAGAACAACAGGATCAGAGTACAAAAAGAATCAGCTTCCTGCTGGGCTACTGCCTAGTAAAAAAAAAAGTTGCCTCTTGAGCTTTGTTTTGTTTCCAACACATGCTGAATAGTCGGCAAACTCACAGCTCCAGGACGAGGGACGGGGACATCTCCGCTATACATCACCCACTTAACAAAAGATGTTTCTACGTGGACTGGGGCCTTGTACTTCCCTTCTGAAAACACTGTGGCGATGTCCAGCATGTTATACGCACACACTGCAGACAGGTCTGATGTGTCGCTGAAACACACACACAAGCAATGTGAGCCAAGTGGTGTGCCAAAGACCATTAAACAGAAAGAAACCCTCCCCCTCTTTTACACAGACACCATTTGTGGATTCAAACGTACGACTGAGGAGTGAAGACAGCGTAGAACAAACAGTCCTGCCAGTGCCGCTGGGGGTCACACCAGCGGTAAGTGTCCTGGATTAGGAATGGCAGCTGGGACTCCAGCACCGGACAGTCCAATCTGGCCTTCAGGAAGGATGTCCACTTCTTCTGCAAAGTCCTTTCACCTCCAAGATCCCCCTGCGAGAATATAAACACATGCCAACACTAAAGTACAATCCAGGCAAGTGGAAATACATACAGACAGACAGGATGCACAATCAAGCAACAGAAAGGGCGGAATGACGGCAACAGAGGAAATGCAGTGTGTTATGGTCATTGTGATTTATTTTTTAAACCTTGCAGACACGGGCCACACGGTTCACCACCAGTTTGTTGTAGCAGTCGCACTCCACAGCTGTCTCACTGAAGAACAGGTAAACCTTATCATCATCTCCTGTAGGACTGTTGTCACTCTCTGGCATATGAATCATTGAAACAAATGCAGGCTCTGGAGTATAAATAAGAGCAAGAAACTGAATTTTCATAAATGCGTAAGACACATACAAAATTGCAAAAAATACAGCAATGAACCTTGTTTTCTTCCCGTTACTTCTTACCATTGAGCCAGGACGATTTGAAATCAGTACGTATGGACTGAGGAGGGCTACGCATTAGCACAGGCTCGGAGCCCAGAAAATTCATGGAAGTGGCTGAGTACAGGCTGTTGTCTGACAAAACAAACAGAGACATTCAAACAGAATCTTTCCGTTATATTTTTGCTGCACTAAACTTCCTTATTCAGATTGTGATTGAGCTGGTACTTACCAACCATGATGGAGGCGTGTCTCTGGAAAGGATCAAATGGACATTTCCCCTTTCCATCATCCGTGTTCTTCTCAAGAGTCAGCTCTCCATCTGTGTACGACTGCTCGGACAAAGACAGAGACTCTGCAAATTACAGAGATCTTTGGACTCCACATCAGTATGTGTAGAAATACTGCAACCCTAACTTTGTCTCACCATGTAATCACACTCAGGATCAAAAGCATTAGTTCCACACACATACATCCTGCCATCCTCCATCTTATGCAGGATCCTGATGTAGTTTTTGCATTCCAGCTGTAAATGGATTAAAAAAACAAAACACCAGTCACTTCACCATCTCAGTGTATCAAAATTAAGTAGGCAAAACCTCCGTAAAAACAGTGAACTGAACCACCTTTGGATCTTTTCCTTTGTTTTTACACTCATCTTGCTGCTGTTGTGTCACTTCCCATTTCACCTAAAAAGTGAAAACACATTGGTTAATGCACTTCTTCTGGTTTTCATGATAAACATCTTAGACCAAAAGCACATTATTTCTCTGGAAATATATTTGTGTCATTTATACATCAAGATTTATCATAAATGTTTTCATCCATTTCTTACTATCCGGTTTACAAATGCTATTAACTAAGGCCATGTGCAAAATTCAATCCAACAGCTTTATAATGACTATTGTTTTCTTGAATATTAATCCTTTCATGTTTCAAAATTCATTTGCATGTTATATATATATATATATATATATATATATATATCCTTTGATTCACAACCTTTGTATGCTTTTAATTGTTGGATTTTATAGATTCTACAAACATTATGCACTTATTCCTCATTAGGTATTAACTCAATCATAATTTTTCTTTGTTCATGTTTTCTGCTCCTATACTTCTCATTTAAAAGGTCCCATTTATTTTTGTTTCATTGTAATTTCTTTCTTTCTCCAGTTTACTTAGTTCTGGTTCTAGTTATAGTTCCCTTTATAATTATCTCCGTGGTTGTTATTGTTAGTAGTGTTCATATTCTCTTGTGAGGGTCTTTGCCACCTCCTTCCTCCTTTCCCCTTCACTCCTCCCCCGTCTCTTCATGTCAGATCTGGCATCGAACTGTGGTTCAACAAAACTCATAATAAAGACAGTAGAATGTCATGGGAAGCCTCACATACTTTAGGAAGTTTCCTTTGGCAAAGTAATTTGTTTAGCACCAAAAGGCAGCCATACTACCATTCTGTTGTTAGGATGCTGGACCTCACAAGTTTAGAAGAAAAAAAAAACAAAACATTTTTCTTTAATTGATTCATTGTTGATTAGGTTTTAGATCAGTTGTTTTTAGTCTAATCATAATTTATCATATATTGTTGGGGATGGGTATGATAATCTAAGTGTTAACATTTGTTTTCTATATATACACGTAATTGTACTCTTCTGCACTTGTTCCGTATTTCTGTTTGTCAATTGGAGACAATAAAGTATAGTTCATTGATTGATATATCTGATTGAGGTTTTATCAATTTAAATATTGTCTATTTTTTTGGGAAGCATTTGAAAAGGGCTCTGTAATTATTTTCATTATTATCATCATCATTAGTGATAAATGTTGTCTTTTCAATACTTTTGTGCAGTAGTACAGTAATCATTTCTAAAGCTGTATGGTTAAACTGCAATGGAAGTTTTGAAGTGAAGTGGTACGTGACTTTATATTTATAGGTCGACTTTATCAGTTTGGTGTTTGTGTGTGAATGGCTTCATAAGTGCTACTCATGAGGAACTGCAGATTAAGTATTTTCTAAAGGGGTTCTTTTTTTGCAGATGTTGTTGCCATGAACTATGATTCTCACCAGCATCTTCTTCAGTACAGAGTGTTCAAAGTCAGCAAAGCTCAGTTTAGGGAAAACACTGCACTGTACATTATCCTAGCCCAAGGCATGAAAAAGCTGATAAGAGAAATGCTAACAATTAAATGGCTGCACTCCAAAGCAGAATTACCCTTTACTATTTCTAACAAAAGGTGTTCTTACTGAAGCCCGTTTTTTTGAGATGTCATTGAGGTCAAGAGCGTACACGGCCTCCCTGGCACCCAGCACCAGCAGACCCAGGTCCTCTCTCAACAACATGGTGGAGTAGTTGTACACTCCCTTCTCATAAAACAGGTGAGCATTGTCCCCTGGAGGCAGAATACATCTGATTTACACATCAGTCAACTACAGCCATGATTAAGATCCATTTTTCAATGAGCCAGTGTGAACATAGCTCACATGAGCAAACATGAACAGCTACATTATGTTGCACAAGACCAAGAACACCACTCACTGTGATACAGCACAGTTCTACGAGGAAAACAGTCCACTGGTGAGTCTTCTTCCAGCGTTAAGGCCAGGGGCAGCAGCCAAAAGACACCAAGAGACAGCAGTGGATGCATAGTTCATTTGATTGAGCTAAGAGGAATTGAAGCTTTATTGTTTCTGGAGCAGTCAGTCACACAGTGGTAAAGGCAGCGAGTGGCATCTGTGATGTGATGAAGTCTGTACTGACTGAATGGCACTGGCCCCTTTACTGGCCCCGCTCAGCAGGCTGTCCATGCTGAGACAGATCATGGCATCGACCAAAGAAACAAAGCCAAGAAGACCTGAAAGAGACAAGATTCAGCGATATCATAACCTGTTCACTGCAAGCATCACCTGACAGGAAATGCACAGATATGTGGAGCAATACAACCAACAATAGGCCGCACGTGAACATGAAGAAAATAATTTAGAACAAAAAAGTGAAAAACGAGTAAGCACAAAAGGAGAGGAATTGCCAGAAAGGGCAGAGTGAGCTAAAGTCAGCGCAGCAGTAATTCTGTCAGTGCCATAGTGATGTTAATGGAGGGCCATGAAAGGCATTCAGCAGGGTGCAGGGATGTCAACTTCAGCTCTCCTGCAGCACCAAACACAACCACACAAAAGGTTTACAGAGAAGGCCAACGCCTGGCGTAGATGAGACGGACTCTTGCAACAGGTCTGTTGCAAAGGGGTTGCACTTACTGACATTTTACTTAACAGGGGAACAAGGTCTGGGCCTGACTACTACTGTTTTTTGTTGCACGGTTACAGTTAATACTAGTACTATGAGTAGCTGATTTACTCAAAGCTGTCAAGTGGGTGTGTTCTTTTCTGCAGAGAGAGGTGCTGCAGCATGTCAGAGAATGCAGGCAGCCCCGATAAGATGTTTCACATTTTTGGCCCTAGGACCAAACCCACATTCACTCAACACTTATGCGCACACATACACTGTCCTTTTACTGTCTATGCTCAAAATGTCCACCTGTAATTACCAACAAGCCCGCTAGCAAACGCGCAAAGTTAAACTAAGGAAGTATTTAAATCAGTGTGCACTTACTGTGACTGGAAAAGGTTTAACATACAGAATTAAATACATTTTTAAAAAAATAAAGTGGCTGAAATGTCAAATGAGACGAAAGTGCTTAAATGAAATTCATGTACATGCTAGCGCGATGTGTTGTTCAAACAGGGTTAACTGAAAACAAAGGTTAACTTACCTGTTCACTGACACACCCAGGACTGCGGAGGCTTCCATTAAGAAATAGTCCCAACACCTGCTCAAACTTCACATGTGACCCAGGTCTGCTTCTTTAACCAGCAGGTTAGTCCGAACGGACTGGTCAATAAACACACGTGAACTGTGATAAATCCACCGAACGGAAGGACTGAATCTAAACTGATATGTTCAACTTTGACTGGCGCGGTCTCGTGACCTTCTTGTTCATATATACATATAAAGCAAAGCAAAACAAAACAACGGAATATTCGCTTCTCTAACGGCTGTGCATCCTGTGAAAGAGCCGGTGGTCATCCGTTATTGAAGACAGACTCGGAACGCTCACACCCCGCGGTGAGAAGCGTCTGAATGGCTGCTGCTGTTGCCTTCACGGACTCGGTCAGACCCGTTGGGTTTTTTTTTTTTTCCTTCCCTCCTTCAAACTGCTGGCGGAAGACGCTGATCTAATCTGTCTGATAAAGTTTTTATTATTGCGCCCATATACTTTATAGCCTGTTCGAACACAACTAGTTACAAATGGGAGCAGTGGGTAAATGTTCAAATGAAATGGGGGTGTTTATGTCTCCCCTTGAGCAAACATGTTCTAACAAGAGATGGGCCAACCTCACCTTGTGTGTTGTAGTAGTGTTCTGTTCTGTGCGGAACCGGAAGGCCATTTTAATTGTTCTCATGTTGTAAAGTGTGAAAGATCTGCGCGCAATTATGCTTCATGAATATTTACATAGAGCTATGGTGCCCAACCTGGGGTCCGAGTCTGTTCAGGGGGTCCCTGAAGACCACATGGGGGGAGGTTTATTGTCTGGCCTGAGGCTGAGGCTGTCAACATTAAATTTGCACATTATTTGCATTAAATCATGATATGCATTTTGTAGTCAAAAGTCTGTTTATAACAGTATTTAAAACCACTGCACTGACCTAGAAGATTATAATTTGAATGAGATTTCTTTTTAGATTTAAGATTTCTATTTCAGTTCCATGCAGTTGAACTGTGGAACAGTCTTCCTGCTCTGACAATGTTTAAGTCCAGGCTGAAAACTGAAAGTGTTCTATCTGCACTCTTCTCTTTTACTTTGATTATCTTTTATGTTTTAATTGTAATTGTGTGTTTATAACCTGTCTCTTTTCTATTTGTGTAAAGCACTGTGAATTGCCCTGTGAATGAACTGTGCTATACAGAATAAACTTGCCTTGCCTTTATATAAGATTATAATTTTAGCCACTGTTAAAGAAAATAACCTCCAACAGAATTAGTCATTGTACACTGTATCCATACACAATCTTCACATTATTTATACTTCTATAGTACATTATTACTCATGAGTTTGAAATCTCATTAAAGATGTTTCTCATGTAGTTTGTTCCAAATGTGTCACACTTTCAGTACATATTTTACACTTATCTTTCAGCTCAGTGGTTACGGGTAAAAACAATTGTGTCATTTCCTCATTTTTCTGTTTGCACAGGAAACATTCACATTGATTTGGACATAAAGCTTGTTACTCAAGAAAATTAGTAATTTTGTAATTTAATGATAATAAAATCACCCATAGGCAGCCAGGATAAACTCTGGCTCCTCTGTAACCTTCATAAGGACTAAGACATTATGAAAATTAATAATAAACAAGTCACAACCATGCAAAAAATTTTTAATGCCCAATATCTAACAAACACTGTTCTCTGATAGTGATAAAACAAACACAACACATATAATGTAGAAACATACAAGAAATTGTTCATTGTAAGAAGACACATATGAGTCCGTTGATCACAGTTTACCACTAGTACTCAGGACACTTCAGATCTGTCCAGGTTACTCAGCTGACAAATACAATGTAGAAATACATGTTAAAACTCCTTCAGATTTGTATATAAAAGGGACCTTTTGTAATGAAAGGCAGAGAGGTAAGGTGTAGGGTGTGGTAACACTGTGCCAAAGGTGTAGTCTGGTTCAGTCTGCAACAGAAATGACTGTGTGCCAAGGCTTTGTTCTAGTGTTCTCTCTGACTGTGTGCTAATAGGGTTTCATATCAGACATGCTCCTGTTCTTTTGTTTTCCCAGACAGATAATCCACTAGAGGGCACCAGAGTTTGTAAATACATTACATCTAGGAAGGAAACAGAAAATCACCTGAAGTTTCGAGGCAGGTCTGAGCACTGGTGAGCCATAGCACCATATGGTGAGAAATACACAGTAGAACAGAAGGTAACACTTGAAACTAATCACCAACAGTACAGTTAAGATATCAGTTCAGTCATGAAAGAGTCACAGAAGTTATCACTGAATTAACAATATGTCAACGGTCACTTCAGTCACAAACAACACTCAGAGCAGCAGACAGAAATTGTGCAGGTTTCTGGTCAACTTGACAATATCTAAAGAATGTTTAAGTCACAAATGAACAGAATGATCAGGGTTTAAACCTCTGTGTGTGGCCTGGGTTATTCTACTCTCAGATCAGATAAAGTGTCTCAGGTATCAGGCTGTAGTTTGCATTCTGGTGTTGATCTTGGAAATCTGCAGTGTGTGAGTCTTATTTAGTCTCCACTGTTGTAGGAGTAAGGTCAGCAGCTCAGCACACACACACATGGGCTCAGATAGGAAAACATGTGGCTCAGTTGGTGGTCCAGTGTGCATCAGTGCTTCTCCAAAAGGGTTTCTGAAGATAGTCCTACAGATGAAATGTTCATGTGGTGAGGGTGATTCATTAGTTGGGGCACTTTTTTTTTTTTTTGCTCTGAGGCAGTTTATAAACAGCTTCATCCAAGAACACAACATATACTCATGGTCAGTAAACCAACTAAGGCAGGCAGCATTTTTCGGACATTGTGAGCATCAAATCTGTTATTTTTCTTAGCCAAACTTTGAAGAGCTCATCAGAGTCCATTTACTCATGGAAGTCCAACAACCAAACTGTAAGAACGAAAGAATCAAAACCAGAACATCCTAAAGCTCCATGTGAGAAAGCGGCTGTAATTTGTGCCCTCTTTTCTTACATCTTGAAGGCACAGGATGAATATGTAGCTGCAGTGGGAAGGACTTTGGCACTGAAGATTGGGTGAGCTGTGACGGGAAGTCGTCCCTTTTGAGTAATTCAGTCCTGACTGGCTCGTCTTACTTCCAGCTTCATTTTAAGCTCCTCATTGAGTGCTGTTGAGAGAAAAAAATCAAAGTGAAATGAGATTTGGTCAGAAATGAGGATGGTTTGCAGCAAGTAAAGTCTTGTACTCACTCTGTGCAAGAGGTGAAGGGGAGAGGATGAGCCGTCTCATTGGGTTGGTGGGCGAGGACGGTACTGGTGAGGTCAGGATACGGCGGTCTGGGGCGGGGGACCTCGACAGGGGACTAGTGCACCAGCGATCTGCTCAAGAACAAACATCGAACATTATTGATGATGATGATGGATTAGATTTTTATAGAGCTTTTCAAGTCACCCAAACATTGCATTTTTTGATCATGAACATTACATTTACATTTTGATCATTACATTATTCATTCGCTCTCACATTCTCCCACTGGTGGTGGTAAACTACATTTGTAGCCACAGTTGCCCTGATGGAAGCATGGCCCCTCTGACCACCACCAAATATTCATTCATTCATTCTGGCCCAAGGACACAACAGACTGACTAGGACAGAGCAGGATTCAAACCGCCAACCCTTCTGTTATTGGACGATTCGCTCTACCACCTGAGCTATAGCCGCCCTCGTGTGGACTGTCTGCATGTATTTACTATGTGTGAAAGAGTCTACCTTGTTTTGGGGGAAGGGCAGGAGCCTTTGGCAGAGGACTGGAGGGCGCGGTGTGAAGGATCCGCTCTCCGTTCTCATCGTTGGCAGAAACATATGCTGATCACACACATTTTTACAGAGTTAACTTCACAGATAATCTCTAAAATAAGGGACATCCTTAAAAGAGGTGAATGGCTTCCTTACTGATATTCTCTTCATAAGGCTCTTCAAGTAGAAAAGGCTGTAGCGTCCCTGCCGTCTTCTCAACCAGGGCGTCGATAACCTCATGAAGTGTAGCACATGGAATCTGCAGCAGTAACACAGTCATGTATGACACTTCCTACAGCTGCTGATTTGAGTTCATTGAGCTGATTGCTTTAGTGTTAAAAAAATGACATTTTCGTCAAACTCTTAAGATTTTTTTTTTTTTTTTTTTTTTTTAAAGCTGTGAAAATACTGTGACTGGTGTGGAGATACAGTCATATTTGTTTCTGGGAAGACTGCAGATTTGAGTGTTTTAATCAGACTGCAGACAATCACATCTGATCTGAGATTTGTATCATCAAATATTTGATAATTCTATATTGTGTTGAAATATGTTTGAAAAATGCAGTGATGTATGTAGGTCTTTTGCCTCCACGCAAAACTGGATTAGTACCTTTCAATATGGGCACCAACAGGACATGCTCAAATGGTTTTATAATGTTGGAAAATACACCTGTTTTCACTGAACTTGGTAAATCCAATTTTACTCATTGTGCATCTGTATCATGGAACAGCAGCAGAAAAAGCTTGAGATTCATCATATGTATATCTGAGGAAATTCACATTTTTAATTGCACCATATTTTACTAGTATTTAATCTTAAATGATTTAGAGCAGGGGTGTCCCACTCATTTTAGTTCAGGGGTCACTAACAGCCTAATTTGAGCTTAAGTGGGTCAAACCAGGAAAATAATAAGATAAATAAAGCTATAAATAATGATAACTCCAGTTTTTCTGTCTTTGTTTTA
>JAQQZY010000010.1:14246139-14284217 GCA_030068375.1 Ostorhinchus rueppellii | reverse complement strand
GTGGGTCAAACCAGGAAAATAATAAGATAAATAAAGCTATAAATAATGATAACTCCAGTTTTTCTGTCTTTGTTTTAAAGCAATAAAATAAAATTACATTCCAAAAATGTTTATATTTACAAACCATCCTTTCACAAAAAATGTGACTAACCTGAGCAACCACAAAATGTCCAAATTTTTACAAAAAAATCGGATTCTTTTTAACAATATTATGCCTCAGTTGATCATTTCCATTTGTAGTGGATCCACAAAAGGCAAAAAATACATTGAGTAACAGGCAGAATACTATTAAAATTGAACTTATTTTTCTTAAGAAATTCCAGGTTTTCCATATATAGACACGGGTTAGTTTTGAGAATGTAAAACATTTTCATGCAAATTTACTTTTTTGTGCTCAAAGTTGTTATTTATGGGTTTATATGTTATTATTTTACTAGTCCAGCCCATGTGAGATCTACTTGGGTTTTATGTGGTGCCTGAACTAAAATGAGTTTGATTGTTAATATCTTTAGTGTAATTTTTACACTTTGCAAATTCAACCCACAGGCTGAATTAAACCCTTTTGGGGGGTCAGTTTTGGTCCACGGGCCGTATGTTTACCACCCCTGCTTTATTGTTCCATTGTTTCCTTGAGTCTTTATATTGTTTTTGCTCTAATTACCACCCATGTTCTGGCTATTTCTTATGTTTTATGTTGTTTCCAGAGTCAGTTGTTTTTATCATCACTATTTTCTTGGATATATTGCAAATTAGGCCTTCACTTCTCAGTATATTTCAAGGTTCAATAAAGGTTAAATGTGCACCCATGAAAAAGCAAAAATAGAAAATGTGAGCATATGATTAAACAACCCTATTAAGAAATTGGACAGTTATAGTTCCATGATGTAATGTGAATTATATCTGTGAGTATTGTGTACTTACAGGATTTTCCACGTCAATAACATATCCACCTTGGTCCCTCTGAGTCACACGGTAATGCCGGAACACTGACCTAAACCACAATTAAAAAAGGAAGCACATGATATTTGACATGACTGTAGTGTTGATGATATTTGCATGTATGAGGTCTTCATGTTGAGTGTGCGTCACCCGTTAAGGTCCTGTCGGGTGGTGACTGCTAATGAACATCCATCTCTACCAGGTCGGAGTAACATGTTACCACAGTCTGGGTGTCTCTCCAATAGGACTTCTGCTTCTGTTCGAGACACTGGTCGAAAACACCTGCATGCCCCACAAAAGTAAATAAGACAAACTGTATATACACAGACGGGAAATTAAATGTATGTGGCTGTTTTAGAAAATAACTCACGGTGGGATTTCCCCTACTAAAGGCACGGACAGAGGTGATGGCGGGGCCCGTGTGGGAGTGCGAGTTCTCCGTCTGGACCGCTCTTTGTCCACCACCTCCCTCAGCATCTGCAGCTGGCCCGGCAGCAGCGTGAGACAGGACGGCACATTCAGCTGAGCAGAGGAGAGGGAAATGTGTTACAAAACAAGGAGGTGGGATGAAACAAGAATGCAGAATGAAAGAAATCAGACACAGGTTTATATTTACATCTATAACGGAGTAGAGGAAACCTTTCCACAGCTCCCGTGATTCCAGATTAGGTGCCTGGAAAACACAACATCATGTTTACTCAGAGACAATTGTGTTAACTGTAATGTACAATATACATGTGACCAGTGGGATTAAACTACAGTGTTTGTACTTTACTTGTGCATTTGTATTTTATGTAGATTTATCCTTCTATTCGACTACATTTCAAAGTTCAAAACTGTTTTCTATTAACTCCTAATAATATGCAGTAATAATATTAATAATCCAAAAACAACATACAGTATACAGCGGTAAAACACAGGCAGGTACCATTTTACTGCACAGTGAAAAACTGTTATTTTCTGATCAAACTGAATGTAGAACCTTTACTCGTGGTGATATATTTTCATAGCATATTAGTACAAAGTAACAAAAGTACAAATACATTGTTATTGTAATAAAATAGTGTTTTCAGGGGTTTGTACTTAAATTGAATACTCCTATTCACCTTTCTAGTTCTCAATACTTCTTACATTTTAGTACAAATATCTGTACCAATGAACACGGCTCCATACATGTGTTGTTTTAAAGCTGTGGAAGTGGACTTCACTTCGTTGCATTCACTGCCAACATCAAGACTGATTTCCACATACATTTATGGGAAAATAATGTAAGGACCCAATAGAGACAATAGCTAGAGAGAAGTCATCTGGTACCAGGACGACTGCTGCTAACATGGATGAGGTGAAGCTCAGTAGAAATATAGAAATACTTTTTACATAAAGTCTTTCGTATTTCAAAGCTCGAACTTTTGTGCTTTTGTTCTTGAGTGAAGAACCTGAAATGATTGTTTGATTTTACTTTTTGTGGACATTTGCCACCTCTGCTTATGTAAAGGATCTGAATAGATCTTCCACCACTGTGTGTGTGACTGTACAAGGCCATTACTGTAAGTTTTGTCTCTCCGTCCTTCATTCTCAGAATGAGCCTGGCTGCCTCCAAGTTTCTGTCACGACCACAGTCGTCCTTCAAAGACACAAACCCACCGAGGTCCAGCTTCTCCACATACTGTAAAATCATGCAAACAAATATGCTTCAGTGCCAGAAACATGGTAGCGATTACAAATGCAAAACGGGTGCTCATGACTATAAACTTACATGAATGTCTTTAGCATTATTAAAGAAATACAAAGTGTTCCCACACAGACAGGTCCACAAACGCCTGGATGCCTGTCACACACAAAAACAGAAATAAATTGTGAACAAATTGTGATAACTTGCTTTGCCAACAACAGTGGTGTTTTTTCAAGTTTGTGTAATGGATAGTGTCTTTTTTTGGTCACCCCTTTATTTCCTGTCCCATGAGATAGAGAGCAGCTGCTGTTAATCTGTGGCCATGGATCAGTTCAACCCCCTGCACCTGAGCCTGGCTCAAATGACATGTCTATATTGCATTTAAATGTGTCTAATGGGAGTGGATGGGGGTAGGGAGGAGGACATACTCCTCATAGGTACCTTATATTTGGGGAAAATGTGCGAACAAATTCTTTAAACAATATAGTCATTTTGACATGGCAAAGACAGTTTAATGATCCCCAGAACAATAAGGAATTTCTCTGAGTTTGCATAAAAATGCGTAGCTAATGTCACTATATATGGTTCGGATTCCTAGTTGTTTAGATAAATGATACAGACACACATACCAAATGTGATGCGCACCCAAACTGACATGCAATGTTCAGTCACTAATCAGAATGCAGCGGCTCCAACAGCCTCATTCCTACTTGAATTGTTGCATGCTCTGCCTGTCATTCTCGTGTAAAATCAGACTGAACAGCACAACAAATATGTTGTCGGTATGTTGAAAAATCCCCACCACCGCCAATGTAGGTCTCGCCTCGCCCATCCTAACACAATGAGGAAGTTGACAGCTCAGTGGGAATGGGGGGGATCAGCCGGTGCAGACGCGCACCGAGACCACCACTGTCCACAACATGCACGGAAACAACATGGCACTGCATCCGCACCAGGCCGAGCTCACCTTCTCCTTCGGTCCGCGCTTCTCCAGGTATCCTTCGTAGTAACAGGGCGGGAGCTGCGCCCGGGGTCCCCCTGGCCCGGAGCGCTGCCTGACGGGTGCAGCCGCCATGAGTGTCGCTGGCTGGGCACCGACCGAGGACAAAGGGGCGCTGAGTAATTCGGGGAGTGACACGCCTTCCCCGATGAGATAGAGCTGTGGCAATAATCCAACAGCTGGAGCCTGCTATGTGTAAGGGCTCACACACACACACACACACACACACACACACACACACACACTGGACTGTGGAGATTAAAAATCTAATGGTTGGGGATAAATGTACCATGTATGGAGCAATTTACTGAGGAAAATAGAGCACTGGAGCAGATATAACAAAAATGACTGGTTATCACATTAAGTTTTGTGAATTGAGGTAATTCTACTGCTCTAGGATATTTTCTGGATACCACTGATTGTGTTTCCATTTAAAAGAACCACCTGAGTAAAAACAATAGACACCACAGAAGATAATGGTTTCATATTTATTCAAAGAAATGAATGAACAGCACTCATTCCCCTTTTATATAATAACAAAAATATACAATGCACTGAAGATTACATTTAGTACAGAGGTAATCCATATATCCTACAGATAATCCAGGATAATCCCACTTATAGTCTCCCCGCAGTGTCACAGTTACAAAAATAAGAAATTGCTTAAGACTGAGGCTGTAATAGACACATGCAAAGCAGTTACACCTTAATACAGATAATTTCTTTAAGATTGTGCAGAATAAAAAGAGCTTCAAAGTCAGATAATACTTCATTAATTACTATTGTAAAAGACACTTTTGCCACTGCTATCACACAATAGTGTTGTAATAAATGTCAGCTGCAGCATTCAGACAACTATTTCAGCTGTGACAGCAGCGCACAAAAATTGATCAAACCCCTTTGTTCAACAACATTATTCATCATCAATATTATACAAGCCACATAATAGCCCAAGCTGAGCCCATGACCCTTCCTTCCCCTAAAAAGTCTAGGCTTTTGATTTAGTGTAATGAGGCATGTAAACCTACACCTGAACCACATAGATTATTACTCAACACAGCCAACGCATGGCCCTACACATAAAATGAATAACATAAGACACATGCAAACCTAACATTTAGACGCACATACAATGATAAAGAAGATTATTTCAGGGGTGGACCCTGAGAGTGATCCAGAGGCACCATGGAACAGGGATGGGGTAAATAATATGAAAGGGGTTAGGGGTACAGAGGCAGGTGGTGAATAAAGAGTAGTGGGGGAGGGCATAATCCACTGCTGTGTGCCCTTCACTGCTGAAAAGACCTGTCTGTTCCACTCCCACTTTAAATAGCGATGGGTGAGATGACTGGAGTGGGGGCGGGTTAACAAGGGGATCATGACAAGAGGAGAAAGTTAGCATTTTAGTGAATAATACAGACCCTCACACTTCTCAGTCTCCTTGTAAAAGACTTAATTGAAACTGAAACCAGCAATTCCCAGGCATTGTGTAAAGGTCTTTCTTATTATTAGAAATTTCTGTACACAACAGACATGGGGCAGCATTTGCTGTCAGCTCTGGTGCATAGTTTCATCATGAAAACTGAAACAACTACAGAAACACCCAAAACACATCAGATTAATTTCCATGCTCTAAATTACAGGTTGGGGCACTAAAGCAAACATACCCAAAATAACGAAGGGAGAAAACAAAACACACAGTGACAGTTCCCGAAGAGCCTACAAAATAGTTGAAAATGACACTGCCAGCAGTATCAACAGAGCCTGAGAAAATAGATGGCTTTGTATCATATTGTAAAATATTTGGGGCCAGGAGGGAGTCATGTCCATTGTAAAAGTGGAAAAAAAAAAAAAATAGACAGAACCAAACAATATTTTCATGTCAGTTATGTCTGATATTTAACATTATTTGGCATAATTGTGTACAAAACTTTTGAAGTTAGATATAATACATTTCCTCATAACAAATGGCAGCATCTGGATATTTGATATGTTACTTTTCTTTGGAATCACCTTTAAATGACAAGCAGATGGAGTGCAGCAAAAGACCCAGAGAAATTAAGTCATTTAGATAACTGGAAAGTAACAATACATTAGCGATTGTCAGGTCAAAAGAGGTTACATACAGCAGCCAGTCTTTCCACGTTCACTGCTGTTTGGCTCCAAGTATTTTAAAGCTTTTCGTGCTAAAGAAAAATATGAACGAACAGAGGACGTGACACTATGAATTATATCTCATAACACCACCAGATGGCGGTAGAGGATAATCATAAACGTTACACATGGCGGCCAGTTCTCCATGTTGACATCAATGAGTCACTGAAGACAGTACTAGAGCCTGTAGGCACAGATGTGAAAACTAGGAGTGTAAAAGAATTAAAAAAAAAACAAAACAAAAAACCTGCAGTACCTTTATGAACAATACCTTCTGCTACAGTTTATTAGGTAGACTTAGTTAAAACTAATCAGCTGTGTTCCAATTTGATTTAGTGTTGCATTATACTGACTGGTGATTCTAACATTTATTTATACTTCATCAATAAAAATCAGTTGGACAAAATGATTAGAACACAAAATAGATCCTTTATGGATGAATTTACACATTTCTTTCAAACAGCTTCAACATGAAGTGAATATTTAATCCTTCATGAGACTAAAGTATCTGTGGCAGTAGGCAGCATTGGTTTTAGTTAGATGGATCTAAAAACTGCGATTTAGTGTACCAAGATCAAAACAAGCCATGTTTAAATTATAAACTAGGTTTAGAAATGAGAATAACATAGTTGCACTTCTTAGTGTTTGCTGTCATGATAAATGTCAAATTTTATCAGTCTCTGTGATAAGGTGTAGTGTACAAAGTGCACAGGTGTGTAGAGAATGATTATGAAGCCTCAGGTTATGGCAAATGCACCTAAACATTACACCGTCATTTAATAACCCTCTTTCACAACTGCTTTTAAAAATCCCACTTTTCATCTTAATTTTAAGAAATCTTCACTTTAAAGAGCTTGACAAAATTTAGGCCCCCATTTTGAGAGGTTTGCCCTTTAATTACAAGACAAGCTTTTTTTTGACTACCGAGTGTCAATAATCGTCTATCATTTGTTTTTATCGTCGTTTTCCCTGTGCTATCCTGTCCTTTCCTTGTTGCTTTCAATATGGCAGAGGCACCACCAATTCAATATAGTTCTTGGGGAAGTAGCCGGATTTTCCGTGAAGGGATCCCTCATACCAGTTTTCATCGATTTGACTGATCAGTGTGATGATGTCGCCCTCGTGAAAGCCCAGCTCTCCAGGGTTCTCCGGTTCGAAGTCATACAGGGCTTTACAGCATGGTTCAGCTGCACAAAGAGACACAAAAAACAGAGAGATACGAGAAGGGGGAAAGAACAGATGAGGCAACATGAGAAAAGAGTTGGTAACTTTAGTACATTCTCCACAACAATCTCCCATTTTAGTGTGGTTTCCAGTATGTTTACCAGCGGGACACAAAATAGGTCATAAAACTGGAGACATCAAAACAGGAATAGCATTTAGGTTAGTCATGAGTGTGGTAGGGAAGAATTCTTCTGAAGCGCAAGAACAAAGCAGTGACATGTTACATACTAAATGCTTTATTTTCATTTCATTTTAAAGCACCAGATTTCACTTGCTCTGTCTGACTGATTAGATTAGGGAAAGCCAAACTGCCATGTTGGTTCTTGTGGTTCAGAAGTTTCAGTGAGTCAATGAACAGGCTGTCAGACCCATATAACTCAGCAAAAAAATACTATAGATTAAAACAAAAAATGAGAAAAGGAAGATCTGTTAAAGGGGTGATATTTTGCTTTTTTAAATGGAATTATACATTTTCATAAATTTCCCTGTGGTCTACTTAAACTGTAAATGCTCTGCTTGGGTCTGAATTCTTTATCAATGCAACTCCACAGGTCCATTTTCAATCCTATTTCTGACTAATGACACCAGAAAGGTTGTTTTGAGCGCTGGCCCATTAAATGCACATGAGCCACTTCATGCCTCATGCCCTTGACTGTGCTGCTCTGTCCTGTTCAGCCACTTGTGTTTGTTAATACAACCAACAAATGAACATTTTTGGTAATCAGCTTGAAGTTTGGACATATTTTCAGCACGGACTACAACCGCTGCTGCTGATAAACAATTATGTTGTACTCAGAGAAATGTTCGTCAGAAGTCTTGACCTTATATATGCAAATGTTGTGATGTAACTAGTCATAAAACATGTCAAAATTAAGAAGGAATTAAAACAGGTTGTAGAAATCCACTTGATTTTTGCCAAAATTAATATAAAGATAGCTTTGCAGCACCTGAAGGGTTCAAATTCAAACTTTATGAACTATTAGGGTCCAAATACACAAATAAATGAACCAAAGACTAATAAAAGTGGGTTTAGCTAAATATGACCCCTTTAAAGTACCCCTGCATTTAACAGAGAAAAACATATCAGTAATTTGTTACAAGAAGGCTTATATGTCATATCAAAGTACAGATCACTTTAAAATGTCACATTATACTGAGCGTGATTAAAATACCCCAATGCATGAGTGATTTACTGAAGCTTCTGTGTTTTTACAGCCTTGCTCAGACATTGTAATGCTCAAACTCTGACAAATCCCGTCTTGTTCTGGAGACCTGGCAGAGGATGAGGCGGTGACCCAACGCACATTAACAATGTTAGTGAAATACTTGACTGACACGTAGACATGCATACACCTCTCTGCCGTACACTTGTACAACAGACTGAGGGCAATTAGTCAAATTTGACCATTTCGGAGTATCACTGTCTTTATCTGTCTGACTCACGCGGTCTGTTCTTGATTGAGGTTCTTTGGAAGGATGGACCTGGATATTGTGCTGGAGCTGATTAGTGTCACAAAAGGAAAGACAAGAATCATAAGAATGAAACCGATGGGAACGCAAGCCTTCTTTGCAGTTGGATGGCATGTACACGCAGACGCTCAAGCTTATACTCCCTAAATACATAGAACAAGCTTTACCTGCAGAGTAGGCTGGAGGGCTCGATGCAGGTGGGGAGTATCCTCCATTAGTGTTCTCAGTCTCTCCAAAGTCAATGACTGGCCTGGGTTTTGGTGTGTATTCACGCCTTGGCCGAGACTGAGCCTCGTTCACCCTGAATACAAACATATAATAAAAAATCTGTCTTAGCTCGCAAGGTGATGATGGATGATCCATGCTCTGGCTGGTTTTAAATTATGTTAGTCTATGATCTTATGGAAAATAAACTAGATTCTACATATAAGTGTTCAAGATGTGCCACAAATTTATTTTTAAAACAATGGTTTCTGAAAATGCATTAGTGAAATAATTTCTACACGAAGTCCAAGTATATAGACTTTATTATTCGTGAATGGATGTCCCTCAGCATCAGGTGCCTCTTAACATTTATTACCTTAAATCAGCTGAGGGAACAAAATTATGCTGAATCACTGTTCGTCATGAGCTACAGCACACAGCCTCAACATACAAGAGGCATGCAGTCTTCCACAAATAGTCATGGTACTGACCTTTCTCTCAGTTTTTCAGAAAGTTCTTCCAGCACTTGTGAGGCCTGTTTATGGTACTGCAGTAGAGACTCCACAAAAGATGACAGCTGACTCACCTGCTCCACCTACACACACAGACACAATATATTTTAACACAAGCACACAGCTCCATTATATTGGTCTTTTGTATTCCTTATGGGGCTCTTAATTACAACTTCACATTTGTCATTATAACACAACTCTACATTATAAAAGCTACACTCAACATCTGATTATGATAAATATGGAAATGAAAAACACAAAGCAAACAAAACAGGTTTGACAAGCTCGCTGTTGTGCAAGTCACTGTGGAAAGAAATAAGGTGTGTCCCTTGACATTTACTGTCCTTAAAAACAAAACAAGCTGCTTGCTAGTTGGGAAGCTGTGGTAGCAAACAATATCCATTTCCTAAGTCTCACAGAATCATAACAGAAATGGTAACTCATACTTACAGAACTCTACAGCTATGACACTGCTATCAAGTTGCTTATGTAGGGTCAGATTTCTCCATTTTCAGATGCAGGTGAAATTAGTTTTAAAAAAAAAGAAATTTGCTAATCCTGTTAATTTAGCTAAATGTGCAAAAAAGCTAGTTTTGGTGTGGCTTTTTAAAAACATAAGTGATTTTTCACTGTGTCTAATTGTGTGGCAAAGTGACATGTGTTTCAAAGCCTTAAAACATCCGTGCTGATTTTTCTGCCATTATTGAGCAAAAGTTCCATAATTGGTCTGCGAATGAACAAGTACTCTACTGACTTCAGTGGGTTGTAGAAAACCTACTCCCATGACGTAGACTTTGGTAAATAACAGGTGAGTTCAGACAAGTAGGGTGGTTATGTGCATGACTTAATATAACTACTGTACAAATTGCCTGTAATTACCAGTTACTTGTCAGAGTGAGTCAGGAAAGAAGTTTGGAAAAATGTGTTTTGTTTTCAACAGCATTGTGAAATGACAATACGGCCGCTATTTATATTTAGTTATTTGGTTTGGACAGGGTGGAAAAAACTGGAGGTCTGCATTTTTTTTTTTTCCAGATTTAACTTACTGACTACCATTTGTCCTATTTTCTTTTATCAACTTAGAAATTACTTGCTGGTCTGTGTCAGCATCTTTTAGGTTTTTTTTTTTTTTCATCTTTTTTTCAACATCTTTTAGATCAGTCACAGGGTCACCATCTGGCTATCTGCTGAGAAGTGAACTGATACTCTAGGTTTGTATTAAACATATTTAGGACTCAGGAATGAAGCCTAAATCTAAAATGCAAAGTTTAGTTTAGTCTACTGGCTACTCACATCTGTTTCAAGCAGGTTGTGCATGGAGCTCTCTGCCATCTCCTTGGACTCGTGGAATTTCTCCAGAGACTGCCTGATCTCTTCATCTGGGATTTTCCCCTGACGTTTCTTTTTATAGTCGTAGTCCAGACGGCGGCCCTCCAGCTTTTTCAGGTGGTGCTGAAGGGGTTAAAGGGTAAAGACAAAGAGGATAGGATCTCACAAACTAGATATTTTATCATTTCCTACAAATTAATGGTTTGGTTAATCTAGAAAACTTTCCTTTGACATTAGCAAGTTGTAATGATTATTTTATATAAATGTATATGACACACAATCAAGCATGCTAAAGAGTCTATATCGGGCAAATGCATGTCAAGAACTCTACCTCCTCGACTCTACCTGGATGTCTTTGATGTCCTTTTCAGCAACTGCCTGCAGTGGGTCTATAAAGTTCTGCTTTACATCAATATCCAGAGAGTCCTTGACCTCTGCCATCCTTTTCATTGACTCTCCTATGTCTACAAGAGCCCCGCCTATGGTATGTACACAAATCCAAAATACAAGCGTAAGGGACTGTGGGACACACTATTAATCATCACAGGTTCTGGAAATAAAGGTGCAAATGTAAGTAACATATAGTTGTACAGTTTCAAGAAATGCATAGTTATGCATCTCCACTGAGCTCGTATCCCAATTTCCATTTTTTACAACACTTCTTACCAAAGTTATTGTCCTCGCCCATCTCTTGCCCATATTTGGTCATGCATTCTCCCAAGAGCCCCTCAGGCTGAGGGTAGCCTGGACTTTTCACCTGCCCACGAATTTTGGACACTGTGTTGAGCATAGACAGCTTTGCTCTAGTTGCAGGGTTGGGTTGAAGGTACTCTGATGTTTTATTGATGACTTCGACCACTGCTTTGCTGGTTATATCTGCTCTCTGGATAAGGGTTAGAGGGAGACACAAAATGAACCTTATCTGAAGAATGTTTAAGTTTAAATACAGTGTTTAACAGGGTGGTCCACATAATAATGGTGTTAAAAAGTTTCATACATCTTTCCTCCATAGGTTTTATTTTAGTCAAACCCATGAAAAACCCACCCCAAATAAAATATCAGCCTGATTGGTTAATATTTAGAGGTAGCTCAAGCATCCTAAAGTTTTGCTTTGGAGTCATCATTTGGTATTAATACCATTAGCTTTACAACCAGTACTAAATGATGACAAATTTTTAGAAAAAGGTGAATACAGCTTATTTAAATGAAAATTTGAATACTACAAAATGAGCTTAAATTTGTATAATTGCTTCTCAGTGCTTTATGGAACAGCTGTAACATATACAATCATTCTATGTAAAAAGGAAAGTTGAGTAAATTACTGTCATTACTGAAATGTAACATGAGAACAGAAGTCACTTTAGCCCACTTAACATAGTGGATTTTTTTGAATCATGGAACCATCTCCTGTGCTGACTGACTACCTGTAGAAGAAATTGAAGTTGGTCCTCATTCTTGAGGCAGTCATTGAAATCCTGGATCAGAGCTACAACCCTCTCTGCGTGGTCATGACCACCTTGATGTTCAAAGTAATTGCCGTGGTTTCTTGATACTTTAGAACAGTGTGTTTCCACTATTGGAACTTCTGGGCCGTTATACAGGAACTTCACGGTATGCGTGTGTCTCCATTGACTGGGCCGTTCTGACAGGGGTCAACGGCCAATGGAGTATCTGCTCAAGGGTAGGTACTTCAGAACAGCCCAGTAGAGTTGCTGGGTGGTACTAGTGGCTAACTTGCGCAGATCGATTGTCACAAATGACAGTAGCAGATCGCGACAAACAACCTCCAATTTAAAGAGTAGTTGCTGGAGGAATTTCACAACATGACTGATCAAAAATCATCTCTGATACCATCTGATACCATTACTGTGTACAGCAACAGGACAAATGCAACAAACATCCTAACTATGTCCGCGCCCATGTCCAGTCTTGTTGTGATTTCCTCCTCTGCTGCTGCTTTGGCACTTTCTGTTAGTGATGCTACTACAGAAACGGACACAATACGATAACGTTGTCACAGGGTTCTTACAGGGCCATTACTGAAATTGAGACACGATACCTGAGAGGACCAGGCCAACTCGCGGCCTGGTCTAAAGTACCTTCCCCACAAAAAGTCCCGGAACCAGTGTAGTGGAATCACACCTATCGTCATTCCAGAAGAGGCATCATCAGTGAGAAAGCCTAGATCTAGGCCTCTAGCTTACTGGAATTTGTTGCATTTCCTGTTGCCATCGCTGATCAGGTTTCTCTAGTTTCTCTTTGCCATGCTGCTTGGACATTGCCAAATGTAAATGGACTGCACTTGTCTATAGTGCTTTTTCCACACCTTCATGGTAGCGCTTTACAATTTACCTCTCACCACTCACATTCACCCATTCATGCACCCATACACCTGGGAGCAATTTGGGAGGAGACTTCAACAAGTCGACAGTTGGAGCCAGGATTCGAACTACTGATCATTCAGTCATTGGACAACCCCCTCTACCAATCAAGTCACAGCCACCCCCAGGACAATTAATGAATCGACAACCTGGGAGAACTCCATATCCCATAACGTCACCAAAATACCAAGCTTGAGCAACCCCTACATATTTACCTATTGAGCTAAAATTCTGCACGAATTAATTTTTCCACAGGTAGGCTCACTTAAGATCTTGGGAGCCAAACTGTCTAAATCCTTGATTTTTTGGATCACCCTAGTGTGTAATAAACCTAGGCTGTCTCTATGTAACTTTCAGTAAAGGAAAAGAAAACAATCTGCGTAAAGTATGCAAAAATGTTTGGAATTACCCTTTCGAGTTCCTTGAAGTCTTCATCCAGTTTAGTTCCTTCTGCACCCCCAACCTTCTCACTCATCAGCTTTGAACAAAACAAAAACAGCAACAATGCAAATCAAACGGAATATTTTCTATTACATGATTACAACTTTTTTTTTTCAACTCATATGCATAACCACAGCTCAGCCAATGAGCCAAAAGAAGTCACTACATAGATTTAACTATGTACATAGGTAAGGCTCTTCCGTTGGATAATTACTACAGTGACTAATACATTTCAGCTCAAAACAAGTTCTTTAACCCTAACTGATGCAGAGAATAGCTTGTCATTTCTTAACCATATCCTATAGTCATGGGAAAGACTCTGCTTCACTAGGGTCAAATTATGGACGTGCCACAAGGAAATAAATAGAGAGATTAGTGAAATTATTAAAACTGGACAAACAATTGTTCAATCCATTACTACAATTTGGTAGGATAGAAAGAAATGTGGTCAGAAAAGGTCTTGAATGATTGTGACTGAAGATCATTTAAAGGTTTGCTGAAATCAAATTTAAAAAACAAAACATACTCTCGGCTATGTTTAATAATTAAAGGTAAAAGGAATTCCATATACACAATGAAGAAAGAGCACCAGGGCTTGAGACTAAACACCCGTGTAGCCTTCAGAAAATCAATTAGGTTATTTGGAGAAAAAAAAGGCTTCTATTTGTTAAGGAGCATAAAGATTGGACTGTGCCTCAATGGAAAAGGTCATGTGGTTTGATGAGTCTAGATTGATCTATTCCAGAGTGACAGGTGAGAAGAAGTGGATTAAGTGATTACCCATCATGCCTAGTGCCCACAGTACAAGCCTGTGGGCACAGTGTTATGATCTGGGGTTGCCTTTGTCAGGTCTAGGTTATTTTGCCAGAAAAGTAGGCAGCTGACTGTCTGAATGTGTTCAATGACAAGGTTTTTTTTCCATCCTCCATACAACAGATTATTTTCTCTTCTAGTATGGGCATATCATTTGGGCATCCAATATGTCAACGCCAGGACTGATCAGGGTCATGGGTTTGTTACAGAGTGGTTCTGGGAGTACGAGACATCATTTTCACACATGGACTGGCCACTACAGAGTCCAGTCCTGAACCCCATTGAGAATCATCATCTATATAGTAGTCTGACTCAATATCTGGACAGAAATGTTGTGACATTGCATAAATTCATCAAAACAATACTACAGCAAACATATACCATAATTAAAGCTAAATATTAGAGCCTGTAACTTTTTTTAGGGAGACAGTGCATAGTAAACTGTAAAAATCAGAGTTTGTTTTTTTTTTCACTTCCGTTTTAATGTCAAAGGAAGGACAGAGGAGAACAATGTTGCAGTAGATAGAGGAAGATGAACTAGTTCACAAACAGCAACAAAAGTAACATGGGTGTGAACCATCACTTTTGGTTACTTGTCTATGTAACATAATTCAAATGTTTTTTAGGGCTCACAATTAAAATTTGTGCAATTTTTCTCTGAGGGGAAAGACCTACTAAAGTCTGCAAAAGGGACAGAGCTGTATTCTGGGCTTTTCACAGTATGCACGGCCTTGACTCCATAAGGAGTAATACAAAGGGTTCCCTGTTTCCAACAAGTCTGCACACATATGCAGTTTCCTATAGAACTGCCACATCCATGGATAGTTTTACTAAACACACATACTAACCTTGCTTTTCTCCCACTTGCTAATTCATATCCTAACTCACATATGTAACTCATAGGTGCATTCTTCATTTCTCACAGTTGGCTGGAAGGCCGAACAGAAAGATACTGTGTGTGTGTGTGTGTATGTGTGTGTGTGTGTGTAAATGTGCATTCTACATGGTGCAGCTGTCAGCACCACACTGCACATACAAACTCGTATGCCCCAACCAGCCTCTCTAGAATATTCATGTTTGGCAAGGGTTCCTTTGTGGGGAACTCGGTGTTCATGTTCTGAGGCTGCTTTAAAAACTGCCAATTGGTGGCTCTTGGGATATGATTCTGCACACATAGACCTAATTATGACCCATGATTATTCATAAATTAATAGAGTGCAGATTTTGGTTCATCATGACTAGAAAACCAGGACACCTAAATAAGATTATACTGTGTCCCCTGTTTTTGTTTTTAGTTCTAGTGGGCTGATGCTGTAATTGCCCTTACAAAGTATAGACAGTTTCATGAAGTATGCACATGAATGGGAAATACTTTGTTAAAGCCCTGCAGCTTTAACTCCAACCCTCATACTCATGCATTCGGTCTAAAAATTTGTAGTAAATAAAGTACGATACTTGGAATGCAGTCTTGAATTCACATTCAGAACAGCTAATGATAACAGCTAAGAGATCAGTAGCTGTTATCATAATAAAAGTGTATACAGCATTATACAGAGGATTTGAGCATTTTAATTGTTCTGAATATTTCACCTCTACACTTTTGAAATGTTATGACCATAAAATAAAGAAATAAAACCTACATTCACTGTTTCTTCAACTTTGGCTTAGAACCACCAAATCACCATTAAACTGAAGGAAATAATTTAAAACATTTTCTATAATCAGAACCATCTAATATTAACATTTTTAGATTTAGACCATGGTAAGTTTCGTGATACTGTGCTACATTCTCTAAAACAATTCCCCATTTGAATGTGGTTGCCAGATGGTATGACATGAGGTATATTAAATCTTTTTGTAGCATACTAAATAAAATAATAGTATAGATAGCTGAACATTCAAGCTACATTATATAAATGACCTGATATTTGTTATATACCCATGTTAAATTATTTCGATTAAAATGATAGGAAGATGAAACTGACATGAACAAAATGTTATGCTCAATTTAATTACAAAATGTTGCCATTGTTAAAAAACAAACCAAAAAAAAAAGCCAGGGTTCTTACAAGAAAACAAAAGTAGGAGCAGCTGGGTAAGCTCTTGAAAATGAAAAGATAATGCAGAAAACAGACTAAAACAAGTAGCAGGTGTATAATAAAACCTATGTGTTGAATGACAATTACTTGTTCAATAATTGAATAAACCAAATGCATGTTGTAGTCCTGTATGTATGTCTATATTCCTTGTTAATTATTTAGCTTACACAATAAGTAATTGTTTTCCACCCTGCTTTGCTTTTATTTTCATGGCCAATGACAAGCTACCACACTTATTGGTGATGTCTGTTGTAATAAAGGGTGAGATGTCCATTGGATCTATGTTTATGGCTTCAGAAGAATGATTTGCTGCAGTTCCAATGTATTTGTAGGTTAGGTTATGCAGTTGAACATTTTATATTTTGCAAAAGTTGATAAAGATGAGAAAATTAACAGAGCAACCAGTTACTATTGATGCGCTGATATTCTAGAAGGCCACCTCTGGGCTTAAGGGTTAAATACTTATTTTATTGAAATTTTGCAAAAGTATTTAAATGAGAATTTTTACAACAAACAAAATGTTTGTTGTGTATAGATAGATATATGGCACAAATAAAAAAATATAACCCTATATGAAATATTAATTAAACAGGACAAAGATTTATTCATTCATCAATTAATCAATCATTACCTTTAACCACAGAAACTAGCAATTTAATTGCCAGAAAATGAAAGATTTTAGTACATGAGATAAGTGAAAGCAAAAATAATATTCTGTTTAATGCATTATATGGGCATTCTTTAAGAAATTCCCTCCATTCATATTGATTTCTTTGTTTGTTTGTTTTTGTTTTTTTTTAGTTCTTACAAAAACTTGAAATACGATTTAAGTTTAAGGGAGGAAAAAATAACCACTTATCTAATAATAAAATTAAATGGTTGACCAATGCAACTACATTTCTGGCATCTTGTAAGCACATATGTACTTTGTGTCAATCAACTGGTACAGTGACTACACGTGTGCCTAAAGAATTACTGCATATTCAGAAGCCTGTTTGGGCAGAGCATGATTCACATTAGTGGAATTCCTTCTCCAATAATGAGGTATACACCCACTGTCAAAGGAGCTCTCACTTATATGTGGCATAACTGACCAAAGGTGGAACCTGTTGCAAGCTCCCTGACATCAAAACACAGGCCAACAGCTTTGCAGGACATGTCTCTTGTTGAGCTTCATATCTAAAGTAAATTTAATCCTTCAGCTGCTTTGACAACAATGAAGGTGTGACACTTGGGAAAAAAAACAGATATGGCTCAATTGCTGCAAGACTTAAAAGTATCTAAACTGAATTATCTGTCGTGAGGGCATTAAGTCACTTCCGCTGGTTTATACAGTTAGGTTAACTTGATTCTTGGAGCCCTAATATCTCCCAAGTATCGAGATATTTACCTTTCTTCACCTGATAATATTAACTGGTACGTCTATGTAGCAAAAAACAGATGCTAGCAGATCAGCTCAGTTGAACTACTGTAGTTAGCATTAGTTAAACACGGAAATTATTCACGCAAGACTCAAACTGTGGTAAAACTAAAAAAAATGTACCACTTTTTAATTTAAAGCAACTTCGTAAGGTTACGTAAACGACAGGTCCCAAGAATATAATGAATATCTGCAAAGGACACAACTGAAATCACACACTTTAAGAGTTAGGAACTTATCGTCCCATGACCTCAATTCTTTCACCAATAACAGGTTAATTTAACCTTGCATTTTATTCTTTCCTTTTATATAAGCATTTGCTAATTTACGAACAAAAATCGATCTTGAGGCTAATGGCAAGTAACTCGTCGGTTTACGGTAAAGTTGAGTCTGCTTTTGCAATTATCTTAATTAACTTCAATATAACTCAGTTAAACATTAAATTCACTTTGACATGACCTATGAACAACACATTTGACAGTAAGTAAAATAGTTCATAAGGTATGAAATAAGTCTAGACTTTTTTCCACTCTAGTTTAGGAGCTAGCTTAGAGTTAGCTTTCGTTAGCTACGTTGCAGGAAAAGTAATGATAATGGTCGCGAGCTAACTCGGCTAGCACGGAGCTAATTATTAAAAAAGTTGTGCGTTTACCTGACTTGCTTTGTAAAATTGCTTCTTTAATCCCGCGACTGACATCTTGCCCTGTCAGTGTTACCACCTGGACCTCGATGGGGAAAAGTCCTGAGGAATAGTGCAGTGCGTCTGTAACTTACAGCGCAAACACCAGTCGACCAACACTCGTCTGTAACTTTGTGCCGTGGATGTGAAACTTGCTAGGCAACCACAATTTCCTGGCCTGAGCTTCATGTGGGAGGCCCCATCCTGCTGGAGAAGTGGGTCATGAAACGCATACACACGCTGTATTTCCATGTGTTCAGGGGATATTACGTTTATCTACAATTTCCTGGACACGTATTCAAACCTTAACATTTATTTATTTTATGGATTCAATTATTCATCAGTGACAAAGCTGTGAAACCTAGTGGACATACACAACAGCTGATGTTTTGCACAAAGAATATATTGCATTTAGTTTGCTACTCCTGTCCCTGGTAACCACAATATGGCCATTTTACCCCAGCTTTTACTTAAAACTGATGTATAGTACAGTGAATCTACCATCTTCACAGATTTATTTTCCAATATGTTAACACATGCTCACATCACACACACTAACACATGCTAGAAAATAAATACCTTCTTCTGAATTTTTGTCTGAATTTAATCAGACGGATCCTTCATTCATTCACCAAGTTCCATGCACACATCTGTACATTCATTGTATAGACTTTTCATAAGTCACTTTCAGAAACAAGTAATACGACACAATTAAACATTTCAAAAGAAAAAGAAACCATTTATTACATTCTTAAAACCACATATAATGTATCCCATTGGACAACAATATATATCGAGCTGTGTGACTCAGTTACTCTTGGACTAGTAATATACCTCTTGTACATTTTGTCATACAAGGAAAGAGAAGGGAGACAAACTATTTGTTTTTGTTTGCACTTTTCCTAATCTTTCTTCAGTTAAAAAAAAATAGATCACTGACTTTACAAGACAGAAGTGGAGACACAAAGAAAAAAGTGGATATAAGACTGACAAATAAATGAAAATCACAGCAAAAAATAAACATTAAACCCCAATAATGAAATTCATCTTTAACTCTAACTGATTTTTTTTTTTTTAACTCCTATTCCTCGTAAATTTAATTTACAATATTAGGACAAACAGGAAGGGCTTTGACACTTTGTGAGCAACATTCACAAAAATAGAGTTTACGTCCACAGTGATTATGGTTATGGGTCTCATCTTAGGTGCAAAGGTGTGAGGATTACAAGTCTAAAGGATGACACTGGTAATAAAGGGACAAGAGATCACAGCTAGCTCCCTGAGTGGCAGGCAGCAGGTCTTCAGACTCTGCTCAACAACTTCACAGCACTCCAGATAAGACAATATCATCTCAATGCTATTCAGAAAGCCTCCAGAAAGTGTGTAATTATGTACATAATAGATGTAAACAGTTATGGTTGACTGACAGATATAGAACAGAAAAGAAAAAAACAAACAGATTTACCAAAATAAGTCTTACTGGCATTGAAGCCCAACTCAGGGGGCAGCTGGTAGCTCTGTCAGGTTTTGTGTCTATTGACAAAGAGGAAAAGTATAAGTGCTTTGTATTTGGGCATGTGATGGGTGTGGGGCTAAAGGAGAGAGGAACCGCAAATGTACAAAATAATACAGTTGCTCCAACCAGCAAGGAGGGTTTATGATACATGTCCTGTCCTGGTTTGTAACCAACGGAAACATTATGAGTGAAAGACAGGTATACTACACCTACTACACTGAGTGCTGGTTAGAAACAGGTGGGAAACACTGCGCCCCCACTTTTTTTCCATACAGTTCATGGAGTCATCATTTTTCTTAGTTTTTCATTTCTGTAGTGTCCCGTTTGTCCTCTTGTCTCTTTAGGCAGGGGAGCAGCAACAGCACAGAATCTCAGTTTAATGCAAAAATCAATGTATTCTGTGCCTTAGGTTGTGTATACTGCTCCCCCAGTGCTGTGCTGCACGTGCAACAAGTGTCCACCCCAGCGTTTGCAAGTGCCTAACCGGGTTGAGTCATCATCGAGACAAGGGGGTACGTTGCCATTAAAAACCTGAGAGTACTGTCGAGAGGAAAATAGTCCATAAAAAGTTTTGAGTCCATGTATCAGCTTTCCTGATGTATCCATCTTGTTTTCTCTGCATCTTGCTATCCACTTTTCTCTCTCTTCCACCGTGATCTAAAATCACTAACTCTCTCCATATACTTATATAGTCATCTATTTACATTCTTATTTAAAATATTTGTTTATAAATGTGTATATAAATTAAAGTTAATTTCATCTTATCCTGTCTCTAAGTGGCATTTACAAGGGAAGGGGTGTGTGGGACTGAGGTTTCTCATTGCATTACAAGAGCCTACAAAAGGCAGCACCGAACACTGTCTAAATGTGTGAGACTGGTTTAAGCTGATTAGGGAGGTCAGCCTGAGCTGTGAGTCACATCATGCCTGTGTGTTTCTTTTTAAATCAGAGACAGTGACTCAGTCTTGGTCCCTAAGTGATGGTCAGAAGAATAATATTGTCTGTATGAACTCAGATGCCATACTAAGATGCATTAATAGAGAAAACTATTGACCAAACTGTTCTAATATTGAGAAATGCTGATTAACAAAACTAATTTTTAATACTAAAGGTTTACTTGAGACTCTGTTGCAGAGTGGCAGGGTTTGTACATTCACTGTTTTTGTGTTCTGGCTTGTGCACTGGCGCTTCTGGATGAGGTACATTCAATTGTTTGGGTGATCCAAAGCGGATCAGATGTTAAAACAAGTGTTAGAGCTTAGAGCTGTATCATGCAAAGAGGGCTGTTGTGTTATTATTTGGATGCCCGTCAGCTTGTTGTTATTAATGCTACAATATGCAAAGGACCATGAGTATGTGTGGTCTGTAGTGTAAGGTGCTTTGCCTGCTGGGAAAGTGAAGGTCTACTTTGGGATCATGGGAGAAGGAGTATCTAAAGTCCTGGATTGTCTCTGAACTGCTGGTTGTTAAGCTTCCATATCTCTTTCCTTCTCTGTCTCACCTTTTTATTCCCTACCTTTTAACACACTCTTTCCAAACTCTCTGCCTGTCTTGCTGTTTATCTAGCTGTCGGTAGAGTCCGGCAAAGACATCTCGCTGCCAAACACTTCCCGGTAAAGAGGTGGGAAACTGTAGGCGGTCTCTGGGTGGACCAGACGGAAAAACTCCAGTTTATCAATGTGGAGATTACAGATAGACTTCATTATAGGCAACCTGGACACCATCTGTGGGACCAGAAGACAAACAAAGGTATGTTTACAAGTGTGTACATATTTGTACTTCCTGAGGAAAAGCTTTAATTGCCTGTCCTCACCTTGTCCAGTTTCTCATCAGAAGCACCGCTCTTATTTAGACTGTGCTGGAGAGCAAGGTACACTTTCTCTTGGAGTTTCTGAACCTTCTGGCCTTCTGCTAGCCAGGGTCGATCTACAGGAAACACAGATGATAGATAAATTAATTCATTAAGCTGCAAATGAAAAGGCTGTAGTAAAATAGAAAATCTGCACAACAAATGAAATAGTGTGAGTGGTGTCTGAACTGCGTGCCTAAACCAAAACTACAGTGGACAGACTGATACATGAACACTTCCTTATGAACATGTTTGTGTTTGTGAATGTTTCTAAGTGAAAAGAGGAACAGAAATAATCACCAGGAGATAAAAGGACCGCCGCACTGAACAGAGCCATCTCTTCATCAGACAGCAGGAGACGGCAGAGTCCTTTACCCAGGTCAAACACCGCACTCACAAGATCATCACAACCTGCACAAACATAGCATACAGTATAGGTCACATCAAAAATATTAGCTTGACGATCTTAAAAACCCTGTTTAATCAACACCAATATATGAGATAATATGACTGATAAGATAAATACTGATAAGAGTCTGTTTTTTCCTGTCTGCTTTCTGCTTTCTAGAGTGAAAGTGTATGACATCTGTGATTTAATAAGCCGTATTTTCAAATGTGCTCTAATAAACAGTTCATGGGGAAATATTGCAGTATTGACTGGCTTAATACATACTTTAACATCAAATGAGTGATTTCATTCTGTATCTGCTATGTTGCTTTTAGATTTTCTATTTGAGCTCTACAGTTCTATGGTTCTATTTCTACTTAAGTCATTAAACACTTATGCACCTGAATCACTTTCCTCATGGTGAACAACTTCAAAGATGACTCCATCATAAACACAGCCCACTTGTTTACATAACAAACCAAAATGTGACTCGGGTCTTTTCAGAAATTTTGTCGTGAAGTGCATTGGGGTAATTGGAATTCCATGCAGCAGCAATTTGACTGTTTCTTGGTGAGTGCTGAACCCAAATGTCACTTTTACCTCCATTCACCAACTACACTCATTCTTTAAAACAATCCTGGTGGACTGGATAATTTTGGGTCAAAACACAGTAATGTCCTGTCAGAGAGTGAACTTTAATTGACTGCCATTCCAACATTTATTACAATATAAAGTAGCTTCTTGTTTTGGATAATCCCTTAGGGTCCAAATAAAGCAAAAATGAGTTTAAAAAGTAAAAATGTGGGTCATTGAGCAAAACTAATCTGTCAGACTGTCTCTAAAATGTCCTGTCACAGATTTCGATTACTGTGTTAGCGATGTGGTTCACTTTCTTGCCGAATCTGTGAGAAACCGCTCTTGCTTGGTTGCTGCA
This sequence comes from Ostorhinchus rueppellii, assembly GCA_030068375.1. NCBI lineage: Eukaryota > Metazoa > Chordata > Actinopteri > Kurtiformes > Apogonidae > Ostorhinchus > Ostorhinchus rueppellii. The sequence continues at coordinate 14,261,193 of JAQQZY010000010.1, read as the reverse complement.
TGAAATCCCCATTCCTACAATGCACTTTATGACAAAATTTACAAAAAGGCCCGAGTGACATTTTAGTTTGCTATGTGAACAAGTGGACTGTGGTTATGATGGAGTCAGCTTTGAAGTTGTTCACCGTGAGGGAAGTGATTCAGGTGGGTAAGCACGGAAAGACTAATGGATAAGATAATTAAGCTATCACTGAAGTTTTACAAATTTGAAAAAAAAAAAAAAAAAAAAAAAGAAAATCATACGCTGCTTCAAAAACCAGTGCGTGACAATTAAAAGAATGAATCAGTGCAGTGGTATCTGAATGAGCTGTTAATTGATTTAACAGTGGGCACCTCTACATTTTCTTAGGCTTTAACAGTAATTATTGCATAGTTTGTGTGGACAAAGGTGCTGCTAGCATAAGATGCTTAATATGTGTCAGTTATCTGAACACTTTAGTGCTTACACAACTACATTCTCATCTGATCCTCACCAAGTGCTTTGAAGAATTGTGCTGAGGCAAACTTCCCATTGAAGAAAATCGTGCTGTTGTTGACGTTAAAAGCTCGGCACATGCGTATCAGCAGCACCTCCAGACAACCTGAAAGTGGAGTCACAGAGAGAGGAAAAGACATGGAGATGGAGAAATGGGAATGGGGAAGGGGGAACAGAAAAGACCAAGGACACTCCAACATCCACAGACACACAACATAATGTGAATAATTTAGACCAGATTGATGCATGGCATACATGACGTGACATTTTTTAACCGTTTCAACCATTTCATGTTTTCAAAATGTCAACACATGTATAAAATGCATTGAAATATCCATGTGTTGAAAAGATAAATAAATGTGAATTTTGTTTCCAGAATCATTTTTTCTCCCCAGTTTTGAACCAGGTGTATGAGGTTTGAAAAAATAAAAGATGGTGTTAAAAAAAAAAAAAAAAAAGGTAAAGGTACAAGGTTGGAGACAAAAAAAAACAGGAGGGAACTAGAGTTAGCAAGTTTCAAGCAAGTTTTGCAAAAATAAGCAGTGTAAATGATGCGTTTAATGTTGGAACATTTTGAGATCGTGTACTGACCTGCTTTCAGCAAAATAATCTGGTCATTCTGACACAGGTCCATAAAGCCGGCGATGCGTTTGGCAAATTCCACCACGTATTGGATGGCATTGGTGATGTGGTGTGCGCACTGCTGCCACATCCACTCAGCTGACTGATGGACACACAAGAGACAGTTGAATTAAATGACTGTCCAGCATCAAACTGTGCAATATCACATTTATTCATGGATGCTAATCAAATCTTCTTTTAAAGGAATAGAAGATACACCTGCTCAGTTATTACTGCAAACATACTCAAAAACAGGTAACTTCAGGCTGATACTGAACTGTCATTGATTTTCCATGGTTGTAAAATGTAAAGACTTCTTGCTTTCCCACTGCCGGCAAACTGCCAGTTTACACCTTCACACTTTCAGTTGCCCAAACCAACTTTCAATATTTATATTTTCACTGTGTATTTTTACAGTATTCCATTTATTTTGTTCTATCTTGTTATCTATTTATACATTTGGCATTCTATCTACAGCAAAGCGACGATGTCATTATACAGGGAACATGTTTTCTTATTGTGTATTTGACAATAAATGCTTTGTATCTTGGATATGTATGACAACTCAAGACTTGCAGGGGCTGTGTATTACATACCTTGTTCTGAAAAGCACGTGTTTCCTCAGGTGTGTATTGTACCCAGGTGAATCTCTTCATGTCCTCAGCGCTGTACTGACACGTCTCCAAATGAGACTTGACAATACTCTGAGTGATACGCTCTGAAAAATAAGCACGAACATACATCAGTAATGTCACACGCAGGGTTATTTGTGATCGCTGTCAATTTTGGCTTTGAAGAAACTCAAGCGAGAGAGAATCTATCACAGATATTGTTGAAAACTCGACAGATCACATTGTTATTTGATAGTTTTACCACTGAAGCCCCTGAGAGGACTGAGGGATAATTGTTCTACTTGTGGACTATGGAACAGGTGCTTCATTTATATGGAAGTCAGAATTCCTTCTCTGTGTCCCAAAAAAAGCAATGAATTATTTATTATCTGTCATTTGAAATGACATTGGATATGGCCAATGTGTTGGATTTGGTAGGTTATCTCGGGTCATGCACACAAAGTATCGGCCTCATTAAAAATAAAAAATGCATTGTGCCAGATTCAGCTCCATTTGCAGTCCCTGGGCAGATAAACACAAACACACAATAACTGCATACCCTAAACGCCGAGCGCCAAGGATAAATGGGAATTGAATTTTCACACACCAACGCTGCTTGGCTCATGCAGCTAAAGTTAAACGGCCACTTCATTCTTCTGTGGGTCAAACCAATTTGAAATGGGTCCCACGGTCCATAGCTCTAAACATCTTATTCTCCCATCTGTTGGATCTGTTCCAGCTCTTAAACTTATTGTATCCATACGTCAAAGTATTGACTCTGTGCCTCCTTTAAAAGTCTCCAGAGCCCATTTCAAAGCCTCCTTTGCAGTGTGTAGTTGCCAGAAGGTATAAAGATGTGAAAGAAAGCTGAGTTTCTCCTCAAGGTCTCACTATCTCTATAACTCTATAAATACCATAACACCAGTATTTGTCTGTTTTTTTTGTTGTGCTGATACAGAACCTTATGCCCATCTGACATTGCTTTTTTTCCTTATTAATTACTGGACTACAGTGTATTTTGTAGGAACTGGTACTGCCTTTTGCTAGGTTTTATTTGTCACTCCCATTTTTTTTTTTTTTTTACACAACTGATTCCATTTGGTTATATTTCAGTCAGTTTTCCCGTTGGTTATTTTCCATGCTGGAAACAGTTATTGCATAATGCAAACTAAGTAAAAGCAGATAAGAGCAAATAATAGGCTTGTTGAAGTAAACAATACCACTAAAATTACTGTTGTATTAAGCCGGTTAAACCTATAATTACAATATCCTGTTGCTCTTGTTTACTCATATTACATAGTAAGTCTTCTTTCTTGTCTTAATTTGACTGATGCCAGCTATTTGTGGTGAAACTAAACTCCACTAGCTCATTATGCTAAAAGTGTTTTAAGGAGCTTTTTTTTTGTGTGTCAGAAGTAGACAATAGTTAAATAGCCCAAAGGTGAACCATAAAGGTCATGGTCCCCTCTTAAACTGAGGTAGATTATGGACTTGAAGAGCTTAAATATCCTGTTTGTTTTCAGTCACAGATTAAAACATTGTCCCACTCACCAAGGTCTGTTATTGAGCAGTCATCAGGCAGATGGTCCAGCAGTGAAGTGTGTCCCAGCAGTGTGTGTGAGTGTGTATGCAGGAGCTGGATCCCATTGCTGTCTGCCCCATCCAGTATAGTCTGCTGCGGGGAATTCTGATTAGACAAGGATGACGAGGAGGAAGACGAGGATGAGGAGTTGGAGGTGTTCCCCGTGCTGGCTCCTCCACCTCCGCCGAGCAGCTCCAGGCTGCAGTATTCGCTGGCCTCCTCAGGGGTCAGTGGCAGGTCAAACAGGTCAGGCAGCGTTGCGATGTCATCTAGGTCGCTGAGGGTGGAGCTGGAGCCCCCGGTGCTGTAGGACCGGCTCAGACCTTCCTCGCCGTCCTCTCCACCGCTACCGCAGACACCATCCTCCCGGGGTAAGGACAGAGCAGTAGAGCCTCCACCTCCTGAACCCACACACTCCTGAGACTTCTGGTGCTTTTGCACTTCAGCGTAGAGGCTGTCACGCTGCTTCTTTGACATACGGCCAAATTTCACAGCTGCAGAAAAAAAACAATTCACATGATGGTGATGAAACCCACTTCTAACAACTACATCTGGGCCAGATCAAGCAGTGACATGGGGACACAATTCATGTTCAATAAACTCTGTGTAGAAAACTAAATAACTTCTGTCTCCATGTTTAATACATGAAGAGGTCTAATTAAGTACTTTCCCATGACATGTTTCAATTTATAGAAATACAATTTGGCGCTAAAATACTTAAATTACTGCTGTGTGACACAGGGAAATGAACATGTTTTTTTTTTTTTTTTACTTTACACAAATGTACAAAACCTGTTCTCATAAGAAGCTGATATTAAACGAAACCTAGGGCTTTAGCTCTGATGTGAAACTACAATTGTGATCAATATTGGATAAAAATGTTCAAAAGATTATTTTTTTATGAACACACATATGTTGAGACACAGGGACAGGTGGGAGCTGTGATATGGGGACAACACTTCAGTAGTCATAATCAAAGACTTTCCTGGAACAAAGGCACTACAAATAAGCTAATGAACTTTTATTTAACGTATTTATTAAAGCTGAAATGATATATGCAGCATATAGGAGAGTGTATTTTACAAAGAATTGGATTGTACATAACCTTTCTATATTATGGCACTGTTGAATAATTAGTTCCTACAGATTCAAAAGACTTAAAATATCACTTACACAAGCAAGAAAAAAAATATTATTATCAAAGTTAACAGTGCATTGACATATTTCATCCTTTTTAGGTTTCATTTTATATTAATTACATCTTTTTATCTTTTTTTCTACAAGTGATACTGACATTTTGTAAACAGCTCCATAAAATAGAGTTCTTAAGCTACAGCATGAGCTGAACATATTTGAGAAATGATAGGTGAAACTTGACATGATGTTCACCTTCTCTTGATCTGGCCCATCTGTCTGCTTCAAACTGATCACTAAAAGCAGATAAGTTTTAACAGACGTTTTATTGGTGACAATCTTGTACACAGCATTTATTGAGTTAGTTCAGTAATTAAATGGAAAGGGTCACTTTTCACTGAATTTTGTTGACTGTTTCACTTGATAAGGTCAGTTTCCGGCTCATTTCCTGATGTGCATTTATTTTCTGTCTCCACCAGCAGCAGCCAGAAGACAGCCTGAGGAATACCAAGTCTAGCTGCTACATGTTGTTGGCTTGTTTGCGATGGATTTCAAGGAGGCTGAAACAAAATAATTCTCTTTCTGCATGATTTGAATGTGGATACAGTACAGCACGAGCTTTGGGTTGCCAAGGCTGAAGTAATATATAATCAAGATGCAAAATATCATTGGTGCACAGATAAAAAAAAAGAGATTTACTGTAGTTTAAGCTTTTATCTTTATGTTGAGATGTATGAAAACAATCAATATGGTCACTGAATGGGGATTACCTATTATGAACAAATACTTTCAGTAGCATTTGCACAGTAATGACTTTTTAATGATTGTAACCATGATCTCTGTAAGTTTCTGCTATATTTTGATTTTAACTCATTTATCTTGAAAACCAATTTAGGAAATATTTCATGCATCCATTAATTTATTATTAAGAGAAGTTACAGTGGTGTTTGACAAACAGGGAATTGGTTGTCTGAAGTTAGAACAAGATATGTTTTTCCACCTTATCTACTATTAAGTACTGTATGTTCTCTCATATATATATATATATATATATGTTTTCACTTTGCATCCTACAGAAGTGATGAGCAACAGCTGATGTGAAACATTAGCAGTGAAGGCTTCAAATTCTCCTGGGATCAGCTTTAGGTTCAGGGAACATATGCAGTGGGCTGTACCGGAGAAGTGCATCCACCAAACTTCATCTGTCAAGTTTTAAATTAAACAAATTTAGGTGACTTTTCCTGTGACACCAAATCTAATGGACAGAGGAAGTGTATAAATAATGAAATAAAGAGGAGCATGTTCTCTTTGTGTATTTACCATCTCGGCTCATGCCCAAAGCCAGACATTTCTGTAGGCGGCAGTGCTGGCATCGGTTGCGGTTAGTTCGGTCAATCAGACAGTTCCTCTGGCGGGAACAAGAGTACATGGCATTGTTCTGCTGGCTGCGACGGAAGAAACCCTACACAGAAGCACAGACACGCACATGTAAATGGTACAAAAACAGTAACATGATTATTTGTGTCCAACGGGCAAGCTAAAGTTTAGTTTCCTACCTTGCAGCCTTCGCAGGTGATGACTCCATAGTGGATTCCTGAGGACTTGTCCCCACAGATCTTACAGGGGATGACCTCAATCTGAGCTGCAGGGTTGAAAACAAACAAACAAACAAAAAGCTGCTGAATCTGTAGAGATTTGTAGAGTACATTTTATTCTCAGAAGAATGGACTTTAGACCATAGAAACTGGACAGTAAACATCAGATAAGGGAAGTGCAAATGTTACATTAGCCATGTCAGGTACAGAATGTGGACTATTTACTCACACTTTGGATAAGTGCCCATGGCAGTTAATATCTAAACAGAATACAGAGTACCACTCATTCAACCATAACAAACAAAACTCGTGTTTGATTCACTGCCAACAACGGACAACTGAGAAACCACAGCTTATGTAACAGATTATATGGCATATATTATCATTTAATGGCGTGCAGGTCATGCATATAAAATTAATTTCTAGCTTCAGTTATAAAGACACATAATTTTACCATTTATTTACAGTGTTTAAGGCTTTTTATCTTTCCCAAGTTTTAAGTCCTTTGTATCTTCTGTAGACCTTGAAAAGGTCAACTTTTATCAGGCTTCTGTAACTCTGTGTTCTCTCTATTATTCGAAGGCCATCTCCTGTCTCCAGCTGATACATTTACTGGGATGATATTATTATATCACACCTCCCTCCATTGTGAGACCTTGAGGTTTTGTACTTTCAGACACCTTCTTACATTTAAAAAGCCTGTTTTAAGCCTGTGTGAAGTCTCAGATCCACCCGAGTTCGTCTCAGTTGTTGCTAAAACATGCCAGTCCAAGAGGGACCAGGTCGTGCCACTGGACTGTTAAGTTTCCTACCGCCTAAAAATATGAGCAGATCTGTCTCTAATTTAATGAGACCTTTAAACTAAACCTTTGAGTCTTATCTTTACTTTGTTCAGTACTTCTCATCCTCCCTTTCTTTTTTATTGGTGATCCATAACCTAAAATGTAACAGACATAACATTCCAAAGTTTTTCCTCTGAATATTATAAAATAATCCACATATAAAAATATACGCTGTTCTTTCAGCAGAGTTGTAATCTTTCCAGTTCTGTCGGATGTTTCTTCCATTAAGAGGGACTTTTTCCTGCGCGCTGTTGCCAAGTCTTTGCTCAAAGGGGATTCATCGGGTTTGTCTCTAAAACTGTAAGGTCCTGAACTTAACGATTTGGCACAATATGACTAAAAATGAACCAAACTAGAAACAGACAGAAGAAAACATCTTAATCATGAGTGTGTCCTGGTGTAATAACAACAAGATGCATAAAAACTCCATGTCACATATTTTTCTATTAAGGGAAACAAGACTGTGGGCAAACTGTCTCACAGCATGAACATATATTGCAATAGAAAGTCACTTGCCATGCCAACTGTGTTTGTCTGAACCCTGCATGTGGCCCCCATGAGGGAGTACACAGAGCACACAAACAGATAGGAATCACATGATGCCTGCACATAAGACACACATACAAAGACTGCTTCTTTCTTAACTAAGGAAATAAGTATATCATAAGATTATTGCGGTTCTACCTCACTGTCTGTACAGCTCTCATTAATGGTCATCATTTTTACTGTTTGAAAGGACTATGTGGGGAAAATCGCTAATGTCTGGGATTGAGACAGCATTGTTTTACACTTAGGTATTGGAAACACTACTTTCCACTTCTTTGCAGTTTCATGAAACAGTCGTCTCTCTAAAACTGTTGATGAAAATCCTTTAACTGATCAGGGCAGCTGCAGGCATGCAATGGAAAAATATCTCCCTCCCTCCCTTCCTGTCTTTCTCTCAGGTTCCCCTCCACCCCTCCCTTCTCTCACGATTATATAACTCTCGTCTGTGAGCATTCCTCACAACACTCATTCAGCAGGCTCACTCTAGCAACACCGAGACCCCACCCTCATCAGACTCGCCCTTTCCCACTGGCTGAGCAGCGTTCGGAGGCGTCTTGGTATTGGCTGACTCATTTGTCACTCCGCCGCTGTAGCCTGTCAGCCCATGTGGACATTCTGTCCTACTGACACACTTTCCCACTGCAGGGGGAGTGGGAGGAGGGAGTCAGGCGCGATCCCGGCTCATTGCAAACCAGTTTTAAGGTGGAGCTGAACAATGCCCAGATCGCCTGTAAAACATTTCCCTGAAGGCTCATAGCTTACATCAGGAAATTGACTGTGTTACATAACAAGAAAATTAATGAGTCACACACTTATTATAGACCTTGAAAAACTGCTTTTACAAGTTCGCTGTCCAGCCAACACAGAAGTCTATAAATTTTCTTTATGTCTACATATGGGTCTGCTTACTTCAATATATTAACACAACCAACACTTTGCTTTGTTATTGAAGTGCAACTGCTTTGAGTGTCTGCTCTCACTGTACGTGGCCATATTCCACTCAGATCAAACAAACTATGAACTTGAATGTCAGCTATCTCATGCCTGCCCCCCTACCCAGTCTGACACTGAGCCTCTGCATCAACCCATTCTATTCTTGTCCTATGCTGAGAGCCAGAATTACACAGATACCCAGCCACCCACCCCTGTTGCTACAACATGATTTCTCACTGTTCTTCTCTGCCTCTAACCAGTACAAGATGTAGCTCTTAAATCACTCATTGTTTTCATGGCATTGTCTTGTCCAAAATTGGGAAAATTATTTGAGGTGCAGTAAAACAATACAAAGCAAAACAAAAAAAAAGTGCATAGTGAGATCCAGCAACAATAACAGAAGACATGACACAGATCTTTTTAAAGCTCAAACTAAAGACACACTTTTCTCCTGTGGCTGACAGGCACAAAGGGGCAAGGGTCACACGACTGCTGAAACATTTACCTTTAACCCTGAACATCACTACTGACCTTGACAAAAACATCAATCTTCACTATCTGACCTTTGGCTCCCAGGTTTGCATTCCAAGTATTACAATCCGCCAAATCCTCAGTTTCTGCTGAAATTATGCACATGTATTCAAGACCTTTCATTTCTCTTCAAGTCACAAAATACTGCAGCAAGATAAAATTACGCCAACAACAAACAGATATGATGTTTCCCTGTGTTAAGCCAGTAAAGAGAATGGGTGCACGGCCTGTTTGTGTGCCACACCCAAACCTTTTCACAAACTGAACAGGGAAAAAGACAGTTTATGGTTCAACTGCAAACAAGGTGGCCCCAGTGTGTTTATCAGCCAGTTAAATGTGTAACCTTGTTATCTCTACAAAAAGCTAATTTAGAAGGGGTGCAGCAGCAAGGGGCAGGAAAATCACTGACTTTGTGCTTTACTTGCTTGTTCCTCATTTGAGGAACAAGCAGGCAATAATTCTCAGCCATAACCATCTGTGTGAGTGTGTTAATCATGTCAGTATGTCAGTGTGTCAGTAAAGGGAGACAAATTTGACCTTCCACATGTTCACCATCACACATACATGTTTTATGACATATGGTATGTGCAAACTGACTTACACCTTTGACACTATGAGGTTTCATAATCCTGCTGATTGATTTATGAAGCATACAAGTTGGTTGTGTTTGTTTATTATGTTAGTCACGCTAGTTTAAGAACTGGTACAGTACACGCCCTCAAGCAACAGGTTGGTACTAGTAGTGAAAGCTGGTGCTCATTACCTAGTCGTAGGCGGACTGACAGCATGAGTGGACTCCCTCAATAGGAGGTTAGGGGCTTTGTTCTTCAGCTCTCTGTATTAGCAATGGTGAAGCACTTGTTGTGTCATGCCTGCCCAGTTGGGTGTAGGCTTACATAGAAGCACAGGCTTGAATCACATCAACCCGCTGTGGTTATGTTCTTTCCCACTTTTTAAGTCATAACGCTCACACACCACAGAGATTTTTTTTCTAGACTGCTTTGATTAAGACAGTAGAAGTTTACCAGGCTTCAAGGATGCAGACAAAAGGCAATGGGACACAAATACAATCTAAAATGCAACAATAAGCCACCTCCCTTATTTTCAAGTCTAATTAGACTGATGAAGTTGGCCGTCTCACTGCCTTACAGCTGATGTCTCAAAAATAACTTCCGCTCCCTCTGAAAGCACTTGAGACAAAACAATGCTTTTGGGATGGCACAAACTCCATGCATACAGTCCGTCTATGTGGCTGCCCCTGCATTCAAATCAAAGAGCTTTACTTAAAAAGATGCAATTACCAGCAGAGGCCAAACTGAGGCCCACACAAGGGGGATTCGAACAGAGGCAAGAATTCCATAAGCCTCTTTCATTGGGTGTCTATAGGTGACATAAGTCTTATGATCTTCAACTCCACCTATATACCATAAGTGCTTCTACTGAATTAAGAAATGTACGGTAGCGTTCAACAAACCAAGGGAAATGTCAGATGTCCAGACACCACCATCTTCTTCCGAACACCAGTCAGCATGCCAAATGTGTTGGAATGACTCATCAACTAAGATGAGAATTGTGACCGTAAATGTGTGTTCTGCACACACATGTTCTAAGTGGGATGGAAAGGCTGACATGCCTTCATTAGCTCAAAAGGACAGGTTGAGTTACTAACCTACATTTTCAGAGCAGTGAGCTAAGACCAGGCCTCAGTTTGTTTACATTTGGATATCCTGCCAGAAAGGGAGCCTCCCTCCACCAGGGACCTCCTCCATTTCTTTCTCCTTTCTTAGTGCAAAAATAATCTCTTTCCTCCTTTGCTAAAAATAAATAAATAAATATAAATAGTTAAAAAAAAAAGAAGATGCAAATCTTTGCAGCCAGACTTCTGCTCCACACAACTGAAGACTACCACATAAACCATTATCTGGATTTTAATACATGCACCACAGAAAATGACATGCCACTGCTCATCATACATTACAACCTGACCTACACATTATCTATTAAATATGGTGATTATTTTCATTATTTTGACGTTGCGGATAAAACATGTCCGGCCTCTATAAATAACACTTTTGATGTCTGACTGCCAACGTTCATGTTCAACGTCTGTAAGGCAGCGACACGTTGGAGGCTGACTGTCACTGTGCGTCGTAGCCGCACATGGCGCTGCACGCACACCGGCGGCGCGGCGCTTCCCAGAGCCGCTCCCCCTCCCTCTGCTGTGAACGCTGTATAATGTTTGGTGACATAACTAGGTCAGTGGAACAGCCAGGGCTCTCTCCCTCTGAACACTCACACATTCAGCCATGCTGGCACAGCCATCACATCACAACTGCATCATCACTGCTGAGACTCACCCAATAAAGTCACAAAATGAACTAAAAGTTTAAAAGCAACACAAAGATATTATTGTTAAAGGATGCAAAACAAAAGTATTCACCAGTAAATGTCACATAAATATAGAACACTGATTATAAATTCTAATTATTGAACTTTCAGACATATAGATGAAAACGTCCACGGTTTAAGTTTTAATTAGAATATAACCAAAAACCGTACACGGTGTAATCATTTCCCGATTACATAATTCCAGTTTTGGTTAACAACAACCTCCTCATATCATGCCCCTCCCTTTCCTTATTGCATAACTCAAACATGGATCCCCTAGCAAAATTTACTGAAGCACTCCCAGGTGATGTGACTCGCATTTCTTTTATAAACATACAGATCTGCATCTACCAAGAGTCATATCCCAAAATAACGCACGTCTGCGTTTGGAGTCTTCTTGAGTCTTGCAGTGGTTAACGCGAAAGATGAAAACTGAATTTATGTGATGGAATTCATCCTCGTGATTGAACACTACCACAGATCACGCCAAACTTGAGCGTGAAACCATGCAAGCTCCGGCTCCGTGCAGCATTAATCCAGTCATGAGGGATTAATGCGCACAAGGAGGAAAACAGGCGCACTCCAGTCCCTGAGCGCACACATGTGGTCATTCCACCGCGTGAAAAAAACAAGCAAAAACAAAACAAAAAAACCCCACTGGTGTTTATCAAGTTCAACCAACGCACGCATGGATTTATTCCAACGTGAAGCCAACTTACCTCGCATTTTGACTTGTTTTCCTTAGTAGACGATGAAAACTCGGCTACATGTGGTTAATGTAGATGACAGGGTGAGGAGGATAAAGCGCTGGAGCCAGAGTAAACTAGCTCTGGAATATTAACTTTGTCCTGGCTGCAGACCGCACGACCAAAAAAAAGAGGAAAAAACTACCCCTAAACTCTTCTCCTTTATCGCTCGGTCAACTCCAAGCGAAATAAAAGAATCAGAAAAGACGCCTTGAATCGCATCGTAACTGAGTCGGTACACTGGTGAACGGGTTCGGCTCAACTTTTTGACAGAATAGTCCCACGGTAAGTCTAGCGGTGCTCAGACCCCCCTCAGTGCTGTGACTCTCCTCCTGCTCTCCTCTCAGTCTACCCTGCTAACCTACTTTCTCCAAGCGTGGACTCTCACATGATCTCACTGCCGACAGCTCCTCTCGCAGCAGTCACGGGAGCGCGCACTCGGGAGCGAGTTTAAGGTGGCTCTGCCTTCCACTGACAGCTGCTCACGGAGTAAAAGCTGATAAATCTAAGATAAACACAAGTCAAATATACAAGGAAAGTCATCAGGACCACTATCACTTATTTTTGTCCATATAGGTGCAAATATCCCATCAGCCCCCCTTGTCTTTTGTCTTCCTGTAAACCAGTTTTATAACAAAACAGCTGCTCGTGCCTGGGCCTATAAACCTGGCAACGAGATGAATATCCTTTTAATAAGGTGTTGGCTTGATGCAGGTAAACAACTAGATTAAGCAGTGAAACAAGATCATTGTTCACTGCAGTTGATGTCTTATTTTCTAACTCCTAATTTCTGAAAATGGTATTGACCATGATGAATGTGACTGTTTTCCCATGGAAAATGAAAATGTGGTGACTTTGTTGCATTTTTCACAGTTGTAAGTTATATAAAAGGTGAAAGAATCAGCTGATTATGATTAAATCTCTTTGTGTTGAAACTATTCGAACATTCACCTGTTACAACTTGTGTAATTTTTTTCTTTTCTTTTCTTTTTTGGGGCCTTTTTGTGATTGTTCTTGTAAATATTTAGGAATGTATGCTATATAAAGTCATATTGTTCTGAATGCTTGAATTATTTTTCTTGACATATACTGGCACATTGTATTAAGTGAAGTGTGATAAGATAAGATAGGATAAGATACAGCAAAATACAGAAAATGAAGTTCAGAACACAGAGCATTCAGGAGTGAAATAGGAAAATATAAAAGAGTATCTGCTATGTACATGTTTCCATTGTACTTTCTGAGATAATTATGTGTTAAAACCTTGAAATAACACTGCAGGGTATGTGCAAATAAGCTGTGATATACATTGAACATAAACAGTTTGGTCCCAAAGGCATATATACACATATTAGAAAGTTGCTGACCAAAGAACACATTTTGGGGATCTGTGTCTGTTGTGGTGAAATTAGTTTTGGTTCCTTTTAGTGGCCTTTTTTAACAAGGAAGTGAAGTCAGGAAAATAGACCTGGCCACACTCCCAATAATTACTCACCATCTTTCCAGTTGTTCTCTGCAGAGTAGTTTAAGTTCACTTTACACCCAGTGAACCCACCGAATATGAATCTGATGCCGGTTTTGTATTCACATTATTATATTTGTGATTCATGCTTATCTCAGGAATATGTATCACAAATAATGAAATGACACAGGAATACTGTAGGAATGCGTATCTGAATTGTTACATAATTTTTAATGCTTAAGCATAAGCTCACTGCACCAACTGTTCATGCATTTACTTAAATCCTCTCTGTTTTCTGATCTTTTGTGCATATGTACACCTCCTCTCGCCTGGCTTATTCCATAAATAAAGGGATTTCTAAAGTAAATGTGCTCCTGGAACAAAGTGTGATTATGGGTGTAGATGAAAAGGTGGGTGGGGGCTGAGGGTGTGTGTGTGTATGGACCGTGGATGAGGGAGGAGGGTGGGGGGGCTTGCAGTAGCGGGTGGCCTTATGATGCAATGTTCTGGCAGCGGTGTTATGAAACAGCATGAAGGCAGAGATTACTCAAACTAGGTTAGTGGAGCAGCCGAGCACAGAGCACCTACAGTCAAAGATTCTTTTTCTGTCTCTCTCATACGCCGACCGCCACTTACATTCTTCAGTTTTTTCCTCTCCAAAACCCTCTTCCTCTTCTATTTTCCATGCGTGCGTGCTTGTGTTTTTACTCGTACATATGCTTGTCTCATGAACCTCAGCCCAAATTAAACGTTACTCGACGTCTCAACTCCTGCACACACATTCAAATTCTTACTTTTCTACCCCTTTCTGCACAGTTTTTCCTGTAAGCCATTTTTGTCTGCTGTTTCCCCTTCTCCCTCTTCCTCCCCCTCTCCTGGTGCACATCTCCTCTAAAGACCCTCTGTTCTGTGTCTCCCTTGACAACGGCAGTGACACTTTGACCTTAACTCTTACGTAACTACTGTAGAGCTCAGCTAGACAGCAGAGGAAAGAGAGGGAGTGAGGGGAGGAGGAGGAGGGATTCAGCATGGCAGACATTTTGTTTCCTGATGATAAACTAAAGAGGTGAAAGAGGAGGCAAGACGAAAAGAAAAACAAAAGCTTAGAGCTAGAGGAGGGCTGGAGGGTTTTGGTGGGTTGCCAGAAGTAACATAACAGGATCAGGGAGCTGACGGAGAAGCCAGGACACATGACACCAAAATGCACAGATATTTACACACTGAAAAAAGTAAAACATTGAATCAAGTTAAAAATTCTTCTTCAATAGGTCACACATAAAAAAAATTACTTGAGTGAACCAGATTTAATTACATTAAATACATTCATTATTTTATTTATTGTAATTTAATTTGGTTCACTCAAGTAATTTTTTTTGTGTGTGACTTATTGAAGAAGAATTTTTAAGTTGATTCAATGTTTTACTTTTTTCAGTGTTTCATCATTTTATCTGACAACAAGCAGGTCTTCTCAGCTATAGAACAATGTTGCAGAAGCACCATGGTGATGTAAAGCAAGTGCTTCTTGAGCTATGGTGGACAGAAATGAGCTATCTGCAGAACAGCAAAGCCTCATTATAGTTCATGACATC
>JAQQZY010000010.1:14227461-14246039 GCA_030068375.1 Ostorhinchus rueppellii | reverse complement strand
TAGAAGATATATATGTCTTCTAGGATTATCTTGAAGATAAATTGAACCACTTTGTGTAGGGCAGTCTTGGAAGGTCGAAATGCAAATATTCTTCATGCAGTCACCTTGCAAACTTACATTGTACAGCTACAGCCATGACCTTGCAGACATTATCTGGATGTAGCGAGAGCTGCTGATTAAATTTAAAGGCAGTGTAAAAGCAGTTCAAGGAATCCGTTACGCACAATATATCTGCGCGTTGAGTGGTGCAAACCTGATTTTCAGATTTTTCCAACCACCCCCACAAACCTGTCTTTGTCACTGATTTTTCTGAACGTTGTGTACTATGTCGTGTTGTTAGGAATAGCATAAGGCTTCTCCTGACTCAGATCAAAGCCAGTGTAGCCTTGTGACTCCCCAGGGTTGAATTTAAAGGCCTCGCTCACATCAAAGAGTCTTTGTAGGGATGAGGGAGCAACTGTAACTGATTGGCTGCACATGGTTTCTGTGGGGCCCCATGTCCAATCTCTTTGCTTTAACAGCATCAACTTCTTGCATTCCAATGTAGCTTCTCACACAGCATATTGAAAATTTTCACATTGATTCAGATGCGAACAGAGACGACTTGCATTTATTATGGATGGTGTTCACTACTTTATGTATTTTATCAGCAGCCATTTTTTTTTAAACTCATTTGTACACTCAAAAAGAAAGATAAAACTGCCACAGACGTGCACATTCATTGCTAATCGGCTGTGCCAGTCAGTTTGCTGAAATTATTTCAGGTTCCTGCCATCCACAGAGCTGTAATCCCTCACTCCCACTTCCCTCATTTAGTTAAGCTCCCTGTTTTCTCCTCTCTGGAGGTACCATTAATCCGTCTCTCCCCCGCCCTCCAGCTATGGATCTGTAATCTGGGCTGTGAGCTTTGCTGCGTCACTAGGTCAGTGTGTCAGATGGAGTAAAAACATTGTTCCCTCCTGTCATGATCTTGTCATCTTCCTCCACTCATCTCTCCTGCACATCCTGTTTTATCTAACACTTTCTATTTTTTTTGTACGCTGTATTTAATTCTGTTCTCCTTCCACTATTCACTAACCAGCTTTTACTGTCTCTGTCCTTATCAGTTTCATAATTCAAGCAGCGTTTAACTGTAACAGTTGATAGAGCCTGCAGAATAAATAGCAGAGGAGTTCAATCACAGGTCGTTACAGTACAGATTATCTCACTGAGCACTTACACTGACCTGATAACATGCACACATATCATTTATCTGCACAAACATACTGTCCACGGTATGTACCAATAAAATTGTTTTAGGAACTGACTTGCTTTGCTTTCAGTGGAAACTCCATATCTGGCACAGACTCACATATGTGACTGTTAAAAGGCTACATCCAGCAGCCAGATAGCTTAGCTTTGCACAAAGACTGGAAACATTAGAGTTTGGCTCTCTCCCAGGTAGAAAAAATAAAACTACAAGAAGCTCTATAGCTCCCTAATAACCTAATTATACGTTTTATTCTTTGCTCTATTCATACTAAGTGCAAAAGCTTCAGTTTCACCTAGTTTACCTGGGGTTATGTTTTTATCTTTGCATCTCTAGCCAGTGTAATCACTTCAGTTTAAGTGCAGCAGCATGAGTACAATCATCACTGATCAGAGGAGATTGTAAAAAAAAACCCAACCTGAAATGTAGCCTTAATGCAAAATATTTTTTCAGTTTACAGACTAAGTACAATGCCTTATTTGTCATGCTTTTCTTTTTCTTTTCTTTTTTTTTTTTTTAAATTCAACCAGAATTGAAGCTTTGACCCTCTCATAGCATACGGGCAAATC
Organism: Ostorhinchus rueppellii; assembly: GCA_030068375.1. Classification (NCBI taxonomy): domain Eukaryota; kingdom Metazoa; phylum Chordata; class Actinopteri; order Kurtiformes; family Apogonidae; genus Ostorhinchus; species Ostorhinchus rueppellii. The sequence continues at coordinate 14,244,221 of JAQQZY010000010.1, read as the reverse complement.
AATTACCTCAGCCCCATACAGAATGGGTAAAAAGTGTAAGAGAAACAAGAAAACACAATTTGACCCAGTTTAATTATAATGTGTTTAATGGAAATGTGTCATTTGTATCAGTGAAAGTGTGTTTTTTCTGCTTTTACTAACAGTCATAAATATCAGGGTCACACATTATATTTGCACAGTGGAATCACAACACTGTTAATGCACCTGAACATTCAGTGACTTTTTCAAAGTCTTTCTGCAGCAGAGGAAGAATTATTCTTCCCTATTTTTCCTGCACACTTTTTCCAACTAGTGACATGTTTCCTTATTCAGAATGCAGATCATGCTGTTAATGTTCTAGATGTTTGAGATGGTACAGTAAAAGACATGCTCATATACATGCATACCATGGACTTATCCCTTTCTGTACGGTATGTTCAGGCTTGCCTTGACAAACACAACTGTCAACGTATCTCGATCACGTCACTGTTTAACACACGTATCTTCTATTTGTTCATTGTAAATGGGTCCACACCTACAAACACTTGAATAGAGGGAGGACTATGGTGTTGGCACATTTATAGTGTTGAACCTGTAATTTAAGTAACACATTATTAAAACAAAATGAGTGATTCAAGTGTAAACCTGCTCATACAGCGCTGAGTTTTTTAAGAAATACACATTTACATCAGAGGGAAAAAGCTGTAGAGCTTTGTCTGTGTCAACATTAACACATAAATGTGATGCAAATGCAGACATATGTCATGCAAAGATTTTCTATGAGCCAAAGGAGGTTGTCAAGACAACGGAATTATGTTTACCTCCTGTGTGAATCAATGTTCTTTGCCATGTGAACATGACCCACTTACACTCACATGAGTGAGAATGCACACAAATATACATGCTCCACACGCACATGGAAGCACATGTGCTCACACACGAAAGCCGACAAGTGTGTGATATTTATATTGAAATAAGGCCAGAGAATACTGCAAGGTGAAATAAGTTATTCCAGTATCCTGTATATTTCCAGAAACTACTGTCACTTCTGACTTTCTTCATCTTTCTTCCTCTGTCTTTGGCCTGCTGACCTACACATTGATGCTTTTGTTGCATCCACAGGGCACTGCCAATACCCATGAGCCCCTCCCATATTCTTACAGTCATATCCGCCCATATTTTTCAAAGCTCTTATTAGCTTCTTATTTTGTCCTACATTCATTGACGTTTGTAACCATCCCAAAAGGAAACAACCAAATAACTGTCTTGTAGTGATTTTTGAATGATGCATGCATTAAAATTTTATACCAAACAACACCAGCAACTATACATAAAATAAAAAATCCTGTATATTTGTCCACACAGTGTGGTTTTTATAAAGCCTTAAGACAACAACACCCAAAATTTTGGCCTCCTGTTTACAGAGCATTTGTTCAACACCTATAATATGCAGTGTAAATACATATCTCACCTCTGATAAAAGCTGCATATCAGAAAATCAGGGATAAGTGACATTTGCTAATTCATTTCCTGTATTACTGCCTGGTTGACATTCAGCAGCAAAGCCAACAGGAACAGAGACATCTAGTGTTGAGGTTGTGATATAACAGGCTCTGCTTATGTAATACTTGGGAGTTTGCTTTTTAATAGGCATATTTCACGGTTTTAGTACACATTGGGAAAATACACAGACACAAAAAGTAACGTGTAATGTATTTTGTGATACACAAAAACTAAAGTTACTTCCGCCATCTCTGAGTGGGATATGAGTGTGTGACCATATGCATACGTTGATAGCGTGAAGGAGTTTCTATATGAGGGTGTGTTTCCATGTAAACATAATTACAGTGACACACATTTATGATGGTTACACTTAAGTGTCGCTCCAATTGTCTGCCTGAAGCGTGTGCCCAAAGGGCCTAATAACAGACTGAGAACCCCATAAACATTATCCAGACCATTATGTAATCCATCATAACAAAAGGTTGGCCAAATCATGATAATTCTGGCTCTTTGATACATCCATATGGTGCAGCTGATTCATCAACTTTATTGGCATCTGTGAAAGTGCAGCTTGTTTTTTCTTCAGCTGAAGCCATGTTTGTGACATGGAGGATGCATCAGTGTTTTATTGATGTGGCAGATTGTGACAGGGACTCATTGTGTTTTTCAGAGTCAGGAGGTAAGAAGGGAGAAACAAGAGGTCTGTGCAGAAAGTCTGCATTGCGTCACAGTAGGGAGCAGAGGAAAAGGGAGAAAAAGAGACAGGAGGGGGGAAAGCAGGGGCACAGCAAGGGGAGAGAGGGGTGTGTCTTCACTGACCTAGTTAGAGCGATGGAAGGCCCCCCCCTCCTCTTCACAACCCCTCATCCTTCCACTCTGCCTCACTACTGACGTGTAAAGGGCACTTTCAAATCATACCAGACAGACAGAAATGAATGCTGAGCGGCAGGAAGAAGAGATAGCCAAACAGCAAGACAGACAGGCAGGGGGTAGACCAACAGACAGGCAGACGTGAGTCAAGAAAAATAAGACTAGGAGACAAATATATCCATAATGATATACCAGATCCGGGTAGACCTGGGAAATATCTCTGTGAAAACAGGATAAGCCTAAAGGGATTTCAAGCAAATTAATGATAACAACAGACTGCATCTAAAACACTGAATCCATTCATTTCCTGTGCAATATTAGACTTTGGCATTTTTATTGAGAACATCTTTGCAACATAAAAGAGTTTTTAAATAAAGGTTACCCTTAAATTGCAATAGCTGCTACCACTAATGAACAGGATTTAATCTAGCATGTAGTCTTTCTTGCAAACTCAGAATAGTCTATTCCTGCAACACAACATTTAAATGTCCAGTAGATGTGTATGTGTGTATGTGTGTATGTGACCCTGTGTGTATTTCACTTCATTCCACTGCCAAACCTTCATAAAGAGGCAGATCAACCAATGTCTAGTCCTTCTGTGCCTTCCAAACACCCACATGGCAGCCAATAGGTCACCCTAAAACAGAAACCCATGGCTCTGCCTCTTCAGACTTCCTATGCCACAACATTCCTGAATCGTATCCGTATTGGCTAAAAATAGAATGAAATAAAACAAGTTAAAGAGTCACTTCATAGGTCCAAACTTTTCTGCGCTGTCATCTGGTTTTATGTCCTATTCTCATTTGTTCCATTTTGCCAGACAAATATTTTTCCAGATCAGATTTTCTGATTTCAACTCCCCCCCTTTTTTAAAAGGCCCATTTAGCCTTGTCTCTTCTCTGCCTTTACTTGTTGAATGAACATTGAGCTCTGAATATTGATGCTGAAGTCCTTGTCTGAAAATTTTTGTATCTTTGCTCTTTGTACAACTGGATAAGAGTCTGCATTTAATGATTTTCTAAGTCCTGCACAACACTCTGTTGAATGCTCATTATTGTATTTGTTTTTTCACAATGCTCGGCAAAAGGAAAACATAAACAATGGCTCAGCTCTGCTGATATAAAATGGTGTCCTTCCTCACCACATCAGCCTTTTCTTCACTTTGCCTTTGTTCTAACAACGCTGTTGTGTTCTTCTGTTTTGAACATTTGAGACCATTTCATTAACCAAAACCACAAACCACCCGCCCAAGGTGAAAGCAGTTTTTTCCAGTTCTGTCTGTCCTGCAAACACTCTCTCACCCTCCCTTTTTGAAATGAAGTACCCATGTAAATACCTATGTAGTAAGAGCATTATATTAGAGGCAACAATTGAATTTGTAATCTTGTCAAAATCAGTTCAAAGTCCATGACAAACTCAGCAAAATGTTGTACACTGCATTATCTCAAGTGCAATGGCGAACGGCAAAGATTATTTACCGTTAACAATCATACAAATATACAAGGAATGCACTTAGAAAACAGAGAGTAAATTAGTTTTAATGTTATGTACACTTGATATTACAATATTTTGCTCCCATCAATGCTGAATGTATAGCATGGAGGCTGATGACAAATTGGCAGTGGATATTTGTATAATAATAATAATAATAATAATAATAATAATAATAATAATAATAATAATAATAATAATAATAATAATAATAATAGTTTTTAAAAAATAATCATATAAAATGTAGTGGTTATGACTACTTCATGAAGTTAGTTGGTTTGTTGGAAGTACTGTGTAAGAATAGAAGGTGAACTGGCTTGTCATTATCTTTCCTTCTATCTGTGAGTTACAACAACCTCTGAAACTGCAACTGCGACAACAGCCAGAAAATATCACGCTTTGACAAGGCTCATATGGCTGTGCTGCATTTTCTTTTGCACTGACGTAGTCTTCTTTTAGGTAAGTTTGACATCATTTTTGTGAATTCGGTGGAAGTTGACAGGAAACGAGGGGGAGACAGCAGGGAAAAGACATGCAGCAGATGTCCTTAAGTTAAGAATTGAACTTTGCTGTTGTGATATGACTATGTAGGATGTGGTCCATCAGGTGAGAAGCCCCAACATTTAGTCATTTAAACACTGTGCTGCATTTTTGATAAGCAAAACCATTCCTCATGTTAAGTGCTGCAACTGCACTGTTGCAGCACTTAGCACCAACCAAGCAGAACAGACTATTTACATAACTGGAGTGGAGATACCCCAACTCACCCTCACCTATGGTGGCCACCAAAACTGTATAAGTCCTTCTTTACGGACAGAAGTTTATATGTATATTAACACTTTTGCCCTTTAGTAGCTGGGATAAGCTGGCTCCAGTGGCCAGCCTACCCCCCCCGACCCTAGTGAGATAGACATCAAACAGCAATGATAATGTGTTTCAATGCTCTATGATATTTACTGTAAAGTGGAACAACAAGAACAGGAAGTCTGCTTTGAGCTAATGTAAAAACATGGCAGCACAATATGGTGTATTCCATTAATAGTGACTCATTCCCTCTTTAAATATGACTGGCTTATTCTGAGGCAATTACACACTGCTGAAAACACAATTATTTATATTATATTCCTTTTATACAAGTAAGTCTCCCTAAAATCCATCAAATCTTACTCCTTGATCTTTGAACTGGATCCATCCTTGGCTCATACTGTGGTGGTTTTTACATAATCCTGCTGACAGACAGACCAGAGGGATCACATAACCTCCTTGGCAGATGTAGTAGCAATTATATGATCTTGTTTATGGCTGATAAAATGGACCGTTTCTGATCATTAGCATTTAATCAACATACAGGATTTGTGTCATGAGGCTTAGTCACTCCAGTGAAGAGCCACCCTCTGACACAAACAAGTGAATCAGACCCACTGGACAAACAAGTACACAGTTACTGTAAGACAAACACAGAAACAGAGCAAACCATAACAACAAGAACAATACACACACACACGCACACACACACACACACCCAGCAATGTCAGTTACACAACATACACACAAGTGCAGCTGCTCAGTGTCACAGATATTGTGTCGGACTGTGTGGCTCCGGTCCTAATTAAATGCCCATGAAGTGAGCCATCATTGTCCAGGGTCTGGTTTGTGTGGGGATGCCAGACCGGTCTGAACTCCCCTACCTTTCCACTTGGATAGAAACAGGGGACAAGTTGGCAAAAGAACTCATCATTGTAGAATGGGCTGACCAAAGCTACATGAAGGTAAACAAAGGCCCTGTGAGGACGCACGGATGAATTCTCAGTCTGTTTCAATTATCTGTCTTATTGAATCCACTCTCTTATTTACAAAGCATCTTTCAGAATCCCAGGTTTAAGCCAGGGGCCTTGGCTGGTTTATTGTTATTGTCAGTTGCTGACAGCTCAAGAGAAATTACAGGACATTATGGTCAAAGCTGTGGTGGGCAATGAATAAGTACTTTTACTCAGGTGCTGCATTAATGTTCCATTTTGATGCACTTCTACATTGCTTGAGTATTTTCATTTTCTGCTCCACTACATTTTCGGAGGCAAATATCCCTTTTAACAGCACTGCATTTATTTTATAGCTTTACTTAGTAGTTACAATGCAGATTCATAATATTGATTAAAAAAATACAAATAAAATCATGTCATACTGTGTTATTATGTAAGATCAACATTCATCTTTTTCATATCATCATGCATTTTTTTTTATTCAGGCCGATCTGCACTTACTTTTGCACTGAAGCTTTTTTTTTTTTTTTTTTTTGCTTTAACAAAGGTTCTCAAAACAACCTTTATTTGAAAAGAATTTTTTTTTCATTATTTTGACTAATCTAACCCATAAGGACACAGTGTTACTTTTATATCAGTTCCCAAATGAATTTCTCTCTATATTAAACCTTCTTTAAGTGATTTATTACCATTCATTGTAGTATTATCTTGTGTATTTTGTGTTTTTTCAGTGAAAATCAGGTATTTTCCTACATTTAATTTACAGATCATGTAGATGTTCATAAAAGCTCAGATTAAAGTTGAGGGTTAATGTATCAAAAACAGCTAAAACTGAAGAAAAAGTGACTTTTTCAGCAAATCTATCCTTAACTGAACATTAACTAAGTGTCTCCATCCACTGTCCTTTATCAAAGTCCGTGGGTTTTACTGGTGAATCAGTGCTGTAGAAGATGACAGTGTTTCCATGGTAACTAAAGAGCCTGTGAATATCAATGACTAATGACCATGAAAAGATGACAAACTGTATTTTACACCAATTATTTATATGTATTGATAGGATTAGTGGATCAAAGGGGTATTAAAAGATTCTATCAGTTGATGCTTTTGGTCGACAGTGGATGTTTGGGTCTTTATGAGCTAAAATACTCAAATACTTTCTCCGCCAAAACTACAAACTTGTCAGATGATGTATGTTAGGGAAAATGTGTCAAATACAAACACATTCCCATCCAGGGCTGGCTCACATTTTCAAGCAAATTGTCATGACCAAGGTTTGTTTTTCATGTTTCTCCTCTTTTCAGGAAAAAAAAAAGAAAGCACTGACCCATTTTTCTTTAAAATGTAGCTGTCATGGAAAGTTTGTGCCTCAAAATACAAGTCTTGCACAAGTACAAGATTTATTTAGCAGTTTCCTTTTTTCTTCTTGGTTTGTCAGTTCAGGTCTTGACCTCCTGCTTTCACCTCCAAGTCATCCTGACCTTTCTTTCCCTCCTCCACACTGTAATAGGAAATGTCAATGACAGGCTTTCGTTTCAACCACCACAAACAAAAGGAAGTGGAGAAGAAAAAAAAAAAACGAACAAAGTGGCTAACTGGACTGTATGATAGTAGATCAAGAAAGATAACTGTTACTGTCTTAATTTTCTACTACATTCATATCAAATACATTAATGTTTCGATCACAAGAACCTGATCTCACCTTATCACTTAATGGACAATCGACTTTTTTTTTTTTTTTTTTTTTAATTCTGATACTTATTCATGGAACAAAAAACAGTCAAAATGAAGCTATTGGACTGTAAAAAGTAAAACATTGACTTAACTTCAAAAAATTTCTTCAATAGGTCACAGATAAAAATTAGTTGAGTGAACCAAATTAAATTATATTGAATGTAATTTAATGTAATTGAATTTGGTCCACTCAACTATTTTTTTTATGTGTGACCTATTGGAGAACTTTTTTTAAAAGTTGATTCAATGTTTTACATTGTGCAGTGTACAAGACCAGTTTGAGTTTTGACAGTCATTAACTGAATATACTTCCACCTGTTTCTATGTGCTCCATGTCACATAGCACAGCCACAGAAACAAGTAAAAAGGAAATGATGCAAACATAGATGAAAGTAAAACCCTGGCTTTTATTTAGTGGGTGAACATACACTCATGTCCTACGAGCATATCAACATAGGCAAACACAACTTATATCGTGAGTATTAAAATCTTTCTTTCTTTTCTATTTCGTACTTCTGTACAGTACACTGAAAAATGTCTTCTAAGATTTACTTTGAAAAATACTATTAACTTAGTGCACTCTAAGTACTCTTTATCTGTAAATGCAAATAAAACATACATGTTTGCATCAAGTCAGATGTACTTAAAAAGGTCACGTAACATTCATTGAAAATATTACTAAAATCCTTTAATATTAGTCATTTTTGAATTGAAAAAAAGAAAATAAAACTTACTTATTACTTTCAAGTGACTGAATGGTAACTGTGTAATGCGTTTCCATACAACTTGCATTAAAATCTCTTTCAAATAACAAAAAAAATAGCATTTTAATAATTATCTTCATATAATTAAGGATATTTAATAATCAGTATGTTTGTAAATCATGTTTGATTTTTTTTTACCAATATATTTCAGCATTTCCTCTCAATTATGTCCAAGAATTCAAAGGTTTTCTTTGTCATACCAGCACACATTTACACTTAAGATGGCATGAAATTTTAGCATTATATATTTTTTATTTTATTTATATATTTTAAAAATTTTATTATGTATTTTATTGTATTATTTTATTATACTGCGAGAGCCCGATATGGATTTATTTGTCTCTCTTTCTCCCTTTTTACTTGTCTTTTTAACAAAACTGAGTCTGCTGCTAAACCGAATCTCCCCTCGGGAATAAATAAAGTTGTTTGAATCTGAATCAGAAAAATTTGGTACTCGAGGGCTCAGAATTTAATATAAAATTTAATTATATATAAAAAATTATGTGCATAAAAAGACTTTTGTATAATAATAATAAAAAAAAACAAGACAAAGAAAAAGAAAAGACATATGTATAAAAACACTTGTGCATGTGCAAAAATGTGAAGGGAGGAAGTCTGATTGGCCTGATATGTAACGTTAAAATCAAACACAAACAGAGACTGAGATACTTCTGCACTCAAAATATGAACTAAAATGAAACTGAAATAAAGAAAAAGTCAAACTGAAAGGCTAAATATGATTAAAAAAATAAATTTAGATATCTTAAGTATAACTATATGAACCAAGATAATAAACGTGTGTTCCTGCCATCATTTCTGTCTTTCAACCGATTTGATTTCTGTCATCTATTGAATAGGCTCAATCCTGACACAATCATCGCACAGAAATGGGCCAGTAGGTCCGTACTGCACCTACCAGTAGGCACAGTAGGTACATTGTAGAAGCTTTATTCAGAATATTATGTTTTTAATTTGTTAATACTAAAACCTAACCCCAACCCTAACCCTAACCCTAACCCCTAACCCTAACCCCAACCCTAACCCTAACCCTAACCCTAACCCTAACCCTAACCCTACTGGCCCATTTCTGTGAGATGATTGTATCAAGTTCGAGCCTATTCAACAGATGACAGAAGTCACACCTGGTGCGTCTTTAAGCAATTACTTGCTGATGTTACTTGGTTGTAGATCAAATTTCTCCTCTCTTCACTTTATATTGTGTTCTTAACCCTTTCATGCATGAATGATGAGAACCTTATTCAAGATTTTTTTCCCTGAGTATTTTTATATCTCTTTAGGCATAAAAACAAAAACAAAACGTGATTTAATTTTTTTTTGTTTTTAATGAATGTGAAATGTCAACTCAGCTGGACACCATGTATGTAATATTTGCCCCTTTTAGGCACAACAATTGTTATTTTGTTCTATTATTCTATTTTGTTTGTTTCATCACTATTATTTTCCCTTATGGTTTGTATTACATTTGTCGGAAATAAACAAAAAGAAAGAAAGAGAAAGAATATCTGAAGCAAGGAAACATGTAATTACTGACATACTGTGTAAAAAATAAGAAATGTTTATTTGTTTAATGCTGCTAATCTGATGTTTTGTCACATTTTTAACATACTATAATATCAGTTACTCACTCAGATAATATGCACCAGAAAAACCCAAATTTTTGTATAAAAAAACAAAACATGTTCATTACAGTCTAATAACAATTAGCAATTCATTTACACTCAAATATCAGGATTATCTAGAACAGGAAAGTTACAGTAATGGTATGAACTGCAGTGTATTGGATGATGCAGAAGTGTCCACTGTATTGGGTGATATGGAACTAAAACAACAAAATCCAAGAATATACAACATAACAATGGTAGAATGGTTGTCCACTGTAGTGATCATTATGCATGAATGGGTTAATGATGCCATCCCCACACCAGACTGGACATTTAACCCTAAAAGACTCAAAGAGCTGCCAGTAAAAAAAAAAAAAACAAAAACAAAAAACATCTACTGATCTAACGTATAGTAACTTTTGAACCAATAATCCTATTAATATATTGAAACAATCCACCTTAAATGCAGTTTCTCAGCTTTTCATTAGTGTCTGATATGACCCACGTGTACATCCAGAGGCTCCAGAGTGAACATGGAAACAGTCCTTTTCTGTAACACCGATTCATTTATATAACCTAAGTAATTTGACAGTGGCAGTGGTTACAGACACTTGTTTTGGCATTTATGTATTAATAATTTTACTGAAAAAGTTGGTTTGCCTCAGTTTTCTCTCTGTAACTTAAGAGATTTTATGAACATCTGTATGGTCAGTTAATTAAATATAAGAAAATACCTGATTCGCACTGAACTGCAGAGGATAATGTCATAATAACAAGTGCTGCCAGACACAACAAACCCTGTCCCTCGTGTGTATTGTAGCTTATTTTGGCATGAATTCAGCTGATGTTATCATGTCTATGTGTGTGCTGATGTCAGCATATCAACTGCCTCTATGTATGTGGCAAGTCTGAAGTAAATTGAAATAAAAATTGTTTTATTGACATTTGAAGTGTTGCCCATTATAAGTACACTGTAAAAAGTAAAACATGAATTAACTTAAAACATTTTCTTGAATAGGTCAAGCATAAAAAATATTAGCTGAGTGAACCAAATTAATTACATTGAATATAATTTAATGTAATTTAATTTGGTTCACTGAATAATTTTTTTTGAAGAATAATTTTTAAGTTGATTTATGTTTTACTTTTTACAGTGTAAATGGGAGGAGAAAAAAGATTTTAAATATTCATTAAAAGTTAGAACGTTGACCTACTTTTCATAAAATGAAACCACATCTATAATAAGTCCCTGGCAATCTACAACCAAATTTGGTATGAGTTCAACAACAGTTTTGTGGTTAGAGTGTGACCAAAACACCCAACCCCCATCCTCCCCTTTTGGGGGTGGTGTAATAATTATGGAGGTGAGTCACAAAGGAATACAGAACAAAATAATTTGGAAGTCACCATAAAAAAGTCTTTAAGAGTAAAATAACATAGAATTCTGAGTCCATGTTATTATAACAATTATTTGTTGTTTTTATTCTGTTCAATACATGTTTTATTTTTTCACAGAATATGCTCTGTTCTTATATTGAATATGCATCATTTGAGCAGCTCCCACCAGTTTCAATGAAAGCACTTCTGATTTCTGATTGTGATAACTGGATAGCATAAGGAAATTGCTAACATTTGTTATACACCCCAGGAGGTTTCACTAAGGAAACGTTCAAGTAAAGTATGTAGTAATAAAACTCGGCCTTCACACTTTGCTCTGATACTTGTCACAGATAAGGATGTGCATCAACAACACCTCCAGCACTGGTGATATTATCCACGGTATGGCATACATTCCTGTGTTCCTCTTCGGGCTCTTCATCCATGCTGCTGTTCTCCATGCCCTCATTGTTAAATGGAACTCCTGGACAGACACCCACATCTACATGTTCAACCTGGCTATCGCTGACTCCACTTTGGTCCTCTTCCTTCCATTTAGGATCTATGACGCCTTTTTCTGTATTCCTAAAGCTTACATTTGCACTGTCCTAATCAGCATACACTACATCAACACATATGCAAGCATCCTGACCGTCACAGCCATTAGTGTCCACCGCTACCTGGTTGTGAAGTTCCCTATGAAGATCAGATTCTGGAGGAACAAGAATGCGATAGCGGTGTGTGTGTGCTTGATCATCTGGGGACTTCTGATCTTAATATGTGTTGGATTCGGTAAGGAGAACAACCCGGAAAAACTCTGGACTTGCTATGAAAGATCTAAAACTGAACCACTTAATGGACATTTTATAGCACTTATGGTAATTTTAGGCTTCTTTATTCCACTTATTATTGTCATGTTCTGTTCCAGTCAGATCCTCTCTGAATTATCGAAAGTGGATAACACATCAGCAAACAAGAAAGGTATGACTGGTATAGTTAGAGCAAACTTGATTGTATTTATGGTATGTTACACACCAATCCACATTGCCTTTTTGGTGAACTACTATGCTGACCCACCTCCAAACTGGCAGAACACAGTCACACCTGTTCATACATTTCTACTTGTGTCTGAGTGGATTGCCTCTACAAATTGCTGTTTTGATTCAGTTGGTTATTATTTTTTACTAAAAAGCTCTTTTTCATGAAATGTCATGATTTATGCAACTTGTATATTATTATTTCAGGTCATTGAAGTACATGTTATTAATCATAAAAAAAAAAAAAAAACAATACTGGAGTTATGGTCACTGACTGAATATTTCTACTGGAAGTGGTTTTCAGCATTTACTTTCCTGAAATGTTCTGTTTGTAAACTGACCTGGAACTGTTTCAGTTGTTAAATATTGATGTGTAAAAGATGTCTGTTTGATGTATTTTAATATTTATATCCAGAGATCGCAATGGGACTTCAACTCTTACCTCTGGCTGTGGATGTTTAGACCTTGAACAGGCCTGTGCTTGTGCATTTGTTTGCAGGGTATGAGTGATTAAATCCCTGCTAACTGACTCATCCAACCTTTTGTTGCTCACTACAAGGTTACTACAAACAAGAATTCATCCATCACTTCTAGACTGAGAGTGAAAATCAAGTAATCTGGTTGTTGTATCTGGTTGGTGTATCTCTTATCATTAGGTCTCACATAAATTTTGATTCTTCTTTATCTTGGGTCTTTTTGTAACGCTCATCTCCTGACTTACACATTCAAACTGTGCTGTACAGCAGAAGACATTTTGTCTCACTGGACACTTTGATGAATTAAATATATAGAAAATAAAACAGAAAATAAATACCTGTTATGAAATCACCCAACCTTCAGCTGGTCTTACTATACTCTATGTCAGGGGTGTCAAACATATGGCCTGGGGGCCAAAACTGGCCCACCAAAGGTTCCAATCCAGCCTGCAGGATGAATTTACAAAATTACAAAAGTACACTGAAGACATCAGATATTGCAATTTATCAAGAGTGTCAAATTGCATTATGACAAGATTTACATTTAGAAACTATTGCAACAATAAAATGTTAACATCCTGAACAATTATGAACAACTTGAATATCTTTAAGAAAAAAAAGTCAAATTTTAATGAAATAATAGATTCACGGTGATCTGTACATTGTGTTATAATAAATAAATGTAGTAAATAATAACCTGAGACATAATGCTGTTGAAGCTTGACTTATTTTTCTTAAGAAATGTCAGATTGTACATGGTTGTTCAGGTTATTTATATGAATAAATCCTATTCTAATTCTAGTTATTCATATTTTCACACTAAAACAAAGTGAAAAACTTGGATTATTATGTAAAGGTTATTATGTCTTCCATTTTAATGGTCTTCCTGTCACCCTAGTGAGGATAAAACGGGTGGTCCGGCCCACTTGAGATCACACTGGGCTGAATGTGGCCCCTGAATTAAAATGAGTTTGACACCCCTGCTCTATGTGATGTTCAAAGGATTAAATCAAAGCAAAGAACAAAGGGAATCCTTATTTTTGCACCACAACTCTTATTAACACATGAGTTTGTGTCTAGCACAGGGCAGCACAGACAGCCGATGTCCAGTCAATACACAGACCCCCATGGGAGGCTTTACCTTCCACTCCCTCACAGAGACCAAAGACATCACAGCCAGTGTGCAACTCCCTCTTGTGGTGAGAAAAGTAAGTGTTAGTAAGGATTGACACTACCTCTCTGTTGCAGAAGTGCCTGTTAAGCCACTTGAGACTGCCAATCTAATGATAAATACAGCTCATTTAAAGAAAATAAACTTCCATAATGATATACACATTACTTTAGACTGCTGTGAAGTGCTTCCCTCCCTCTTTAAGCGTTAATGTGTTTATATGCGTGTATGTGCATTAGAGTGTGTATGAATGAATATGCATTTCTTTCAGTCAATGCATTTAACACCACACACAACAACATTAGCAGTCAATTATATAATGCCATTTAATAGCAGTACTCCAAAGATTGATGGTTATTATAACAGCAGTATCTTAGCAACTGCAAAAACTCAGCAGGCATCAGTCAAATGAGAAGGCTCAGTTCTGTCTGAGATCAGGCCCGCAACTCTACGCTAATAACAGGAAACAGCTGAACTCAGCAGTCAGCCAGAGTCACGTAAATACTGTACATACATCTTATTCACAGCATCGTCACTGAAAAAGAAAGTCACACTTCAAACACAGTCCTGTCTCAGAAGAGCAAGAATGATTCCCCGAAAACCAAACTGAGACAATATACCTTCAGGGTGATTATTTACACTATTCACAAATGGTACAGAACAGCTCCTTTTCAAATGCAAAAAAAAGAAAGGTTTTTGTGCTTTTTCTTATTACTGCACAGAATAATGACTATAAACAAAAATAATGATTACATTCATTCACAAAGGATGCTGACGAGTGTTTTCAAGATCCCCCAGTATGGCAGTTGTAGGCAATGAAAGGGATACAATCACTAGACCATATAGAAAAAGACAAAAAAAAAAGGAGACACAATATGAGATACACAGTGTTCCCTCACAGCATTTCAGTCTATTTTGAAGGTTTGCTTATGAACTACTAGTAAATCATTATTACATATCAGTTATTCTGAAATAAACACAGTTCATGTCATGTTATCAGTAAATACATTACAGAATAATCAGCATGGGCATTTACAGAATATGGCATGAAGTAGTTAATAAACAGACCCTCAAACACTGCTGGTAGCATTCAGTGTCAGTAGCATTTGGACAAATGGAGCTGAAAAAATACAGTCTCAGCAATACAAGCTGACATCGAAAGGATAAATTAAAATCTTTCAGCATGTAAGATAAAAGGCATACATATCACAAATATACTGCGATAGGTGATATTGAGCTCTTAAGACGGCACAGTGCATGAGACAAGTGCACCGCTGACTGAAATGGTCTTCATGGCACTTCAAGAGTTTCTCTCAGTTTTTCTTTGCTTCATTAATCAGGCATCAGTAAATAACTGAGAGCGTGATTTTGGCACACAGGGAATGAATAGGAAAAAGAGAAATGCAGTCAGTCATTTAATCTTGGAGCAGATCGATACAAAACAGAAGAGGTTTTCATACATTAATATAATGACGTGATAAATGTTTCAATTTTCGTTTGCAAGCTAATGCCTGATAGGAACCAAGAAGTGCCTATCTTTTTTGTTACTATATGTCTTACATTATCATTTTACCTAAATTAAAGTTTACTATATACAGAAAACCATATATTGCTGCTCACTACAAGGTTAGCACAAACCGGAATTCATGTGTCGACTCCAGACTGGGAGTGAAAATCAAGTTGTCTGGGCAGTTTTTGAGGAACACTTCCTTTCATCAGGTCTCACATAGCTTTGCTTTATTCTTCTTTATCTTGTCTCTTTTTATGACTTTCATCTCCCCACTAACACACTCAAACTGTGTTGTGTGGATCTAAATACGGACCATTTCATGGCACCGGACACTTTGATGAGGTGAATATATAGTCCCATTTGCCTGTTCGGAGCATTTCCATTACCTTTATTGGCTTTGAGTCGAACCAGTGGTTTCAATCATCACCAGTGTAACTGTCACTCTGTTCTGCAACATGTCTGTAGGACCTTGACCCACTATGGGCTTATCAAGAAATTTTGCCCAGTAAAATCAGATTGTGGTCTATAATGCAGCATTAGTGAAGGATGGTGTTCGTATAGATGTGGAGACCCCCTTAGGAAACAGCAAAGGCCAAAGAGTTCATGTATTGCAGTACACGCACTCTCTCTTTTCCTTTCTGCCCTGCTCTGTTTTTCCCGTCAGTCCAGTGTCCTGGTGCAATATCTCCAGAAGCTCCAGACGTCCTTGTGGAATTATTGGTCATTAAAGAGTACATGGACTGGAAGGGAAGCAGCGATAGAGGCACACAAAAAGAGTGATGGACGGTTCAGATGCCGGCAACGTCATTACAGAGAGCATGCAGTTGGCAGAAATAGTGCTGACATTTCAGTCCTGCACTCTGCTCCCCAAAGACGTGAGTTACAGCCTCATATCCCTATGAGACAAGTTCTAGGCATTTGGCACGTCTTGCTTCTGATATACATGAATACTAATTGCCCACCATTACCTGTACAAGTACATATATGCATTTTCTCTGTGCATATGAGAGCAAGAAGGCGGAAAAGAGAGACAAAAGAGGGTTTTCTGTCTGCATTATAAGCACACACACACCTTATCATCCATTTGATTTCTGCTCACGGTCACAGAGTTCACAGAATCACTCCGTTTTCTGTATAATGAGTCACCAAGAGCTTTAGATATTTAGGTAGATTTTCATTTTATGGTGTTAAGAATTTGCAATTTCACTTTAAGTACCTACTTGGCAATCACACCAACAGGTAATATAGTGGAGAACAGATGGGTGGCAGTCTTGTTAATGTTATCCAGGAGGGAGAAGGCATCCTACTCCTGCAGCACTGTGTGACTGCTTCTGCAGCCAGTTAATCTGCACAGAGAAGAAAGGCTCCAAAGGCTGTGTCCATCTACATCTGTCCTCTTTCTTTCTTTCTTTCTTTCTTTCTTTCTTTCTTTCTTTCTTTCTTTCTTTCTTTCTTTCTTTCTTTCTTTC
>JAQQZY010000010.1:14184538-14203819 GCA_030068375.1 Ostorhinchus rueppellii | reverse complement strand
TATATATATATATATATATATATATATATATATATATATACATACACACACACACGCACGCACGCACACACACACACACACACAGTTTTCTCAGCTGTGGAATCACTGTTTCAAGTCTTTATCTTATCGAGGTAGAGGCGATATTCCCTCAAGTGGCTGCCTGTCTCCTCAGAACAGGTCTAATCAGAGTTAAGGGAATCTGTCTTTTGCTGTTAAATATCCTAAAATGCTATTCAATCTACAGGGTCATTTATATGCTAATGCAGAGGTTACCTCTGCACAGACCCTTAATGCAGCTATGTGCTATCAGGTTATGTGCATGTATAAAAGAGAAGAAAGAGGTAAAGCAAGAAAAAAGAGATGAGAAAAGAGAGCTGGAATAAAAAGGTGGAAGTAAAAAGAGAGATGAAGGAAAAGAGGTGAGAAGACATAGACACAGAGAGGAAGAGAGATATTCCCTGGGTGAATGCCATAGGTAATTAAAATAGGATGGACAGAGCTGGAGTCTAGCCAGCAGAGCTCCATCTCCCCTCAGACTTCTTCTCCAATCAGGCCTCCTGCCTAAAGCCAAACTGCTGCTGGTGACAGACTCACGGTAGTCTATGGATGCAGTGTGTTATCAGTATACGGATAATATACATATATACACTCTTTGAAAAACACATAATTCAGAAACGAAGGTAGAAAGCATTCAAAGCACAAAGAGCAAAATCTGGGTCACAAAACAGGTAATGTATGTATTCTTGGTGGGAAAATGAGGCAACAATACACAGACACACACATGAAAATGACACATACACTCACACACACATATTTATGATGCTGTACAAAGCTGCAGCAAGGGCAAACGTTTCTAACCAGAGTTTGACTGCAGTAAGCACATATACATTCACTGCACAACTCTGAGCTAGAGGCGAGCACATGAGTATGCAGTGCACACACTCAGACACACACTATGAGCACAGAGTCTAACACATGCACACCTCAGCCACATACGTACACCAGCAGAGATGCAGTCTCATTTACAGTCATCAACAGAGGTTTCATCGATAAATCTGACATGCTTTTATACTGTTATAGTGACACTATTCTCTTTTGTCACGTAATGGTAATGGTGCACTTTGTGTTACAAGATAGTCCATGACATCTTTGTCCAGGGAGCATATCTTTTTTCTTCTTAATCATGTCTCAAGCTAACCTTTGTGATTTTCTTGTGCGCAAACTAAGAGGGGGTGATTATCTTCCTTAAAAAAAGTGATGCCAACTGAGTTTTTTTTTAATATGTCTGATGTGTTCTACTGACCACAGCTCGACATCTCCCCTCATAAAAACAAAGATTATGCTAAATAGGCAGTGATAATGCCGCTGTGTGGCAATCTTTACCATATATAACCGCCCTATTAATGATTTTCTTATGATGGTAGAAAAAGGCACAGACTGAGAGGAAGCTCATATCCTCGACATGTTATTCTTTGTGTGCTGTGATCACCAGTTGTGGTAAATATAGCTCTTTTGGCAGAAGCCTGCTAAGAGGATCACAGCTCGCAATAGGTGGTCTATACACAACAGATATCAAAATGCCAAAGAACCTTGTCGATTGATGTGCACAAACATGCACATGCACACTGAGATGTGCATGGATGCATGCCCACACCGACACACACCTAACAACATACACACCCATACGCAGAGACGACACATCCCCTGAGAGCTTTCTCTCCTCCTTGCAGGTATAATTGTGTTTCTGCTATGCTTTGCTCCGTTTCTCTCAGTTGTGACTGGGCCCCAGATGAAAAGCCATAATTAAAAGAGAAAAGTTGTGTTTGTGTGATGAAGGGAGGGGTGTGGGAGAGGACAGGAAGAAGGAAAGAGAAAGATTAGCCACAACAAAGCTTCATCAGGCTACAAAACCATCTCAAGTAGCTGGGAGACAAAGGACTCCGATGCGCCTTTATCTCCCAATAAAAAACTCTTCCAAATCCCTCTGGCTAAGCCGCCATAACTAAAGCCTGCCTTTGGCTTAGGTGCTTTGAATTTGTTGGACAACAAAAGCAGAAAAGTATGAGAAGATAGACAAATCTTCCAAGAAATGATGTACACAGATATATATATATCTCCATTCTCTCTAAGCAAAAATATAAAAGTGCCTCAGTAGTGACATTTGGGAAAAGGTCACTTGGTTATTTACTTATTTTGTCTTTGAGTTCTTCAGTGAAATTCATGAAGTGGATGGTCATTTTCTGGCAACACATTTTTTTGTAATGCAAAACAGATCTCAGTGGGTAAGAGATTAAACTGTCTCTAACCTTGAATTTTTTTTTAACAGCTGTGATATCATTCACAAACAAATTAGCAGACAGTTAAAAGGGTGGGTCAACTGCATACAGAGAAGTCACATGAGAGACAAACGAACAAATGCTTCTTCTGACCCTCTATGAAACATACATATGCATCTTAAACATTCTCGCCTTCACAGGTCATGTGTGTGATATTAATCTGCCTGAATCTTGAATGAGGACCACAGTGTGCACGGGGGTGCAATGAGAAATAAGCTACACCTCAGAGAAGAATCAGTGAAAACAAAAAGCCATTAAAACTGAAGCTGCATGGCTACTCATAGACTGTGAAGTATATGAGGAACTTTTACATTGAAAACAACTGCAAGGCATACTGACATGATACATGTGACTGATACTGTAACCAAATCCAGATGGCCCACTCACCTTCGCCACCAGAGACAAATCATATACATCATGTGCTGCACATTTCAACAGACTATGATATTTGAAGCAAACTTTCCATACATAAAACTTCTCAGCTTGTGTGGCAACTATTATCTTACTCTTTTCTTTTGAAACATCTGGAAAGACTTGTCAGCAAAGCACAGTTAGGCTCTTGAAAGCCTTTCACTTTAACGCAGAGAGTGTTTTGCATGAGAGAGATTTTAAATACCTGTCTGAGGATAAGAGCTATTCTCTGACAAGTAAAGAAAGAAACCCAATGTGATTCCTGACCCTGTAGCCTCCTAATACTGCACAATGACTCGCTCGAGACCACAGTTAGGAGACCCTGCTGGAACAGGTCACCCAGCAGATGCCTGCCCAGCCAGGTCCTTCTGATCCTACTGCCCTCTGGTCCCCAGACTTCAACACTGTTTTAAGTGCTGATTTTGTTTAAAGGATAAGCACTACATACTGTGTGGAACTGGAACCTCAAACTAGGAAACCGATACCTTATCTGATAACTTTTTAAGACAATCTTTCGGTCAGATGCTTAGTGTTACTTTGATGTTCGCTGGGCTCATATTTGTGTATATCCAGTTCACTTTATAAAAACAATGAGAGACATCTACTTTTAAGACTTTTAGGACTTTATGCATGTATCACATCATTAGAGGAATGCATATTAACTCATATTTCTTTATAAATAAGCAGAATAAAGTTGTGAGTCACTGTAGGTTCAAATAAATTACAAATTCACTTCCTGAAAATCAGTGTCTGTAAAGTTAATCGTGTGATATGAAGGACAAAAAAATGTGTTTAAATAGGAGATTTAGCAGCAGATTACAGCCCAGAAGTGTTAGAAACTAAGAATGTCTGAGTAAGTCAATGTTCCTCTTTGTGTACCAGAGGTAAAGTGAGGCAATTTGTCGCCGATTGCTTGACGTAGTCTCTTGGCAATAGGAACAGAAAAGCTGTTAAGTAACATCTCTCTCTTTCCAACATATTCTGTCTGTTTCATCTCCCTCTATTTAACCCACACAAAAAACATAACATTTCAGACTGTCAATCTAAACATTTCTAGAAATGTGCTCCCTAGCAACCCTATCACACTAATCTGATGCTGATTTAGTCTCTTTGTTGGTAGCTGTATCACACTGGAAACCAATCTCATTTTTTCCCGTGCTTAAGATGCCCTGTTTGTGGCTTAGCATGTGTGATTGAATAAGGTCCTATGTGATCAATAGAGCTCATTAAATGTCCCTGTGGGCAGAGAAATCACCCTAAGGCTCCCTCAGATTGCTTTTACCTACAACCTACTCTGCGTTATTGCCTCAGGTGCATCTAACTTTGAGGTATAAATAAATCTTATAATTGAATCATTGAATTACTCAAACTGGGTCTTGGCATGCGATTTTCATGAGTGTATTCATATAGTTTGTGTACTTCCTAGTGATTGCCCATTATGTGCGCTGGATGTTTTTGTATTAGGAGGTTTTGGTTTTTGCTGTATGTTTGGGACGGGAGGGTAAAGGAAACAGTGGCTGCACCTGTTATTGCTGTGTGGTGGGGTTAGCACCTGCTCACACGGCTGCTGTGTGGCTGTCTGTGTGGGCAGCAGGGATAACAGGGAGACCATTCACACCCGCTCAGACTGCTGTCTGCAGTTCCTCTCCCTCAACACTCATTCAGTCTGTGCTTTTGGCTTTACATTTCTTTTTCTGTCTTTTACATGCTCTGCTTTTCCCCCTGTAGCCTATTTGCCAGATTGCTATCTGCCACACTTTATCCTCTCTATCTCCAATCTGCCTTCTATGTTTCAGTCTCTCTCTCTCTCTCTCTCCTCTCTTCTGCCTCCTCCTCTTTTTTAGTCTCCAGCCTCCTCTTTTTTGCCCTGCAACTCAAACACAAACACAAACATAAACAGCAGCAGCTGGAAGCTGTTACAGTCCTTCTGTGGAACACTGTAGCTTTTTGTATGAAGGATGAAGTTGTAAACAATAAACTGCATATAACTACTAAATCACTTCATTGAGAGCTGGAACGCCAATGAGGGAACATTTAACTTGGGCCATGGATTTTGTGAGAGTTTACTGTGGCTATGGGCACTTGACAGTTCATGACTTATCTTGGACTCAGTGGTGTATTCACATTCTTTTTAGCACTCTGCTCTGGAGCTTTACTGGCAGCATGTAAGCATAGTGAAAATGTCACGGCCCTGACAGTGGGCATCTATTTTCTACTCGTATTTTTCTTAATTTCAGTGTTCTCAGATTCGTATATGCTTTATGAATTTATAATGCCAGTCCTGTCACTCAGCTGAGACTGAGTAATGACAAAATCAATTGGCTTTATGGCTTTCAAATCATCACACCTGACCTTTACTCTTGTCAACAAGAAATCTGAAGAAAACCTTTAATGAAACATTATTCATTTACACAGGAGGCAATTAAACACAACACAGAAACAGTGTGCTTCACTTAGATCAGGACCTTTGATCCAGGTTGCAATTTAAACAGGGATTTCAATCAGGCTTTGTGCTCGTCATTGCAATGCAGTGCTATAATATAGAAGTATTGTGAGCCCTTTTTGCTGAGACATCAGTTAAAATCTAACTGAAATATTAAGCACTGTAAGGTCCTGTGCAACATGTGAAAGTACATTTACATGCAACAAAGATAGGCACATAATATGCAAAGAATGAATTAAACTTGCAGCAGACACAAAGAGCAGTTCATATCCACAAAGGTCCAGACGATGCCAAATAGACATCTACTGGCTAACCCGGAGGCTTGCTAATAATGCAGCATATAGCGTTTGGTGGTAGTAATAAAATGCGCACATGCTGTCCATACCTGTCCATCCCATCCACCCCCCGTCTTCCTTACACATACCCATCTCTCAACCCCTCCATTTGGCACACTCACCGCACCAGATGGCCAGGTAGGGAGGCTGAGGCAGGTGCCCGTCGCCTGGTCGCCCTCTCCGGTCGCTCTTCTTCTTTTATGTGGGGTAAAGGCTGACGGATACCACGGCTTTCGGTATCCAAAGCGTCTCTTAAATAACGGCAGCTCCTCAGCCGCACCTCACCTGTCTCTTCCCTCTACGGATCCTGCGCGTCGCCGTAGCATCACCGTTTAACGAGCGCGTCCAAAACGCCCAGTCAACCAGAAAACGGGTTTTACCGGACAGAAAGAGTTCGCAGGGTGAATGTGTTAAATGCACTTTGTTACAGATTAAGATCCAGAATGCGCCTTTTCTCCCTTGTTCAATTCAGAGCCTTGCAAAGAAAAAAATATCATAAATCCTGCAATTGCGGACTGTGTTAAGTCTTCTGTCAGGGGGACCAGCCAGTTGTCGGCACTTGGTCAAGCTACGCTATGAAATCAGTAGTCAGCAAAACGTAATCCTCTTTTTAAATTTACAGTGGCGAGGTGAAATGTCCAACGCAGAGCAGGCACAGTGACAGCAGGGGCCCATAATTCACACCCCCTGAAACACAGTCCTGCAGTGGATCAATGATGAATGGAGGACCTCTCTCTCTCTCTCTCTCTCTCTCTCTCTCTCTCTCTCTCTCTCTCTCATACACACACATCAGCATACCACACTCAACGTTTTGCATCGAGCCATTATTGAGGTATGCCTGTGATGATGTTGAGGGAAGTTGTGGACCTGCGGCCTTGAGATATAAAAATTCTGTAGATATTTTTTCCACTACTAAATGCTTCTGATCATAGCTTATCTGCAACATAAATACAGAGAGTGAAGAATATTTCTCTTAATAGTAAAGCAAAAATGTGCTTACAAGATTTTTGAGGTCTAAACATTTTGACTGTAATGGCTTGAAAACACTGCACCAAAAACATCTTCAAAACTATGTAGAAAATAGAACCTTAATGATCTAATATTTCTCTATGATAGTTTGGATATAAATTCATCATGGAGGGTAAAAATTATTCTAAATATAAAATTGTTTTGCAGTATAATGTAACCTTGTCTATTTGTCCTTTTCTTATATGCTTTAATGTGAGGGACACTGTAGACTGCTTTTCCATGCATCATTTTAATCTCACAGTCTAACTGGTTTCTATACTGATAAGATTCATCATTTTGTAGCCATACATGCAAGAAATCAAGTTTAACTGATGATCATTTTTCCCCCTTTTACATAGAGGAGAATACAAGCAAGTAATACTAACCTAGATATTTATTCATTTTCCAACAAAAATATTGAACACTTCCTTAGAGACATTTCTCGGACTAATCTTTATCAGCTGATATATGTGTTTTTGTTAAAAATTCAATAGATTCAAACTAACATTCAGTTTGAAATATAAGGGGGTTACACTAAGACATTTCAATTTATGAATACAAAAATTCAGTAGTAAATTTGCACGTTAAAATGTAGTGCATACATTTTTATCCGTACATTAAAAGTAAATCATCTTATTTCCCTTCAGCAATAATTTAAAGTTGTTTTTTTTAATGTATACGTCCTTACGTCACTTCCGGATGTAGTCGGACAGTAGTAAAAAAAAAATCTGGTAGCCATGAATTTGAGCTAGCTAGCCACCGATAGCTGTCAATACACTTGAGTAAAAACATCCATGTCAAGACACACGAAGGACATTCGAAATCTAGTGCTGCTTCTGTGTATATATAGGGGCACACCAGCGTGCCTGCCAGCCTACAATAAATCGGTAAGTTGTTGGCTTTGTGGCTAGCGTGCTAGCAAGCTAACCGCCGCTAGCCGGACGCCTTGCTAATGATAAGTGATGGTTATTTTGTCTGTTAGCTGATATTAACCTGTGTTATTGGGAATGTCCAGTACTAATAGCGACCTCTTCCTTATATTTTTCTCAGTTTTAGATATGATGTGCAAAAATGCTTATATTGTTAAATGTTCAACATCACTGGCTAACGTTGGAGGTTCATATCGTATTTAACCATCTAGCCACCATTAGCATATCAGTGTCCCTGTCGCTTTCTGTCTAAATTGAGGGGGTGTAGTAATTAGTCACCCATGTCTCTGATCACATCATTGCATCTGAAAGAAATTGATATTGCATCCTTAGTGCAGAGACAAAATCCAAGGTTTCGTTGACATTAATTAGTGAGATGACTAAATTTATATCAATAACAAACGACGCCTGATCTCTTTACTACACCTTGTCCGTGTTGTTTTGTGTCTTTGAGTTACTCTTCTATATTCCCCATATCCTAGATCCCAGATTCCTTATTGTATTTATGCAGTCTTTGTAATGTTTATGGTTCTTAATGTCATATTCTGTTGAACAGAATAGCCTGTCTGCTTTTTTCACTGTTCATCATTTCAGTTTATTTCAGCTACATGAAAGCTATCTAAAAGCCACATTAAAAGATTAAATAAACTAAGTTGTCATGCTTTTGTGCGTATTTGTTGTCACCTACAGTATGTTTTCTTCTGGTGTGAGTCATTCTAATGCGTGTCATAACATTTCTTTTTAAAAGATCCAGCTGGCTCAGTGACTGGACCAGAAAACCTTGGCACCATTGTGTGCCAGTTCATTTTCAAGACCCAGGGATTTTAGATTCCAGGTACAGTCATAACAGAGTATCTGTGATGGGTTTCCCCTGGAAAATGGGTTAATGGAGTTGATAGGCAGCACAGTTAGTCTTTATGTTTCTTAGATTTTACACTTTAAAGGTCTGTCTTTCTGACACAGTGACCTTCTATTGAATTATACTGCAAAAATAGTCAACATAGTGTTGATGACTTCTGACACATTCCATCTTTTAATTACTGAGGTGGCAAGATGATGGTTTAAACAATTTCCTCACTGAAGTGCTTCCTTTTTCTGTATAATGTGTGTTATGGCTTAAGTGTCTTAAATTATATTTTGAAAAGTTATAGATTCTCTGGATAACAGTGAGGGAACTTTTAAATTTTATCTCCACTCTGTAGGCTAATGCTGTGGGGAAGCTATGAATTTCAGCGGAAAGATCCTTGCCTTCTTTTCTTATTTTGTTGTGCATTTGCCTAATTTCTCCATTTCTCCTTTTTTTCCCGTACCCCATTAGAAGATGAACGGTCTGTCTATACGAGAGCTATGCTGCCTCTTTTGCTGCCCTCCGTGCCCCAGTCGCATTGCAGCCAAACTGGCTTTCCTCCCTCCAGAGCCCACCTACGCCCTTCTCCCTGACCCAGATCCAGGTTCTGGAGCTATAACTGCATCTGGGTCCAGCTCAGGGGCTGCTTTACCATCTCTTGGAGCCCCAGGACTGCGTTCTCGCCTGGGAGCTAGTAGTGGAGGTGACAGAGGAGGTGGAGGTGGAGGTGGAGGAGGAAGCAGTGGAGGTGGGGGCAGTGGTGGGGGAGAGGGCAGGTGGAAGCTGCACCTTACAGAGAGAGCAGAGTTCCAGTACTCACAAAGAGAGCTGGATGTGACTGATGTATTCCTGACCAGGTCTAGTCGAGGAAACCGGGTTGGATGCATGTACATACGCTGCGCCCCAAATGCCAGGTGAGACTCACTTTTACTTCAAATGAGTTGACTCGTCTTGCTTTTATATCTTAACTGGGGCTGAAAGATATGCTGAAAAATCATATTGCAGTTATTTTGACAGATATTGCCATATGAGTGGGGATGGTGAATTTAGCATTTCATTTTAAATGAAATTCTATAAAAATAATGAAATTATTATTGGTGGGGTCTGCACCAAACAAGCATCTCTCCATATGTATGGAATACACTGTTTACTTTTATCTGTGAGTGGTGGCCGTGTTACATGTTGATTGTCATTTTGATGCCCTTGTAAACAGATTAGGTTGGCTACATATGCTGTATGTGAGGTGCATGTCAAACCTTGCTGCAGCAGCATGAAATTGGAGAGATGCAATTTTTTTCTGAATGTGAAGAAAGCAGTTTGCAGCAAGATAGTGACAAGCTCTGCTGGTGGTAAAATTGACACCCTGTCAAAAATATTTTATACAAGTGACATATTTCATTATAATTTCAATGTCTGGTCTATATTTGAATGTGTCACAGACTTGAAGGATAGAATCTTTTGCACTCTCTCTCAATATGCGACCTCTTGAACACATGAAATTTCTTAAAAGCAAAATTTATGACAAAATAGATCCATATTAATGTCATTATCAATGGGGACACTACATGAAGTAGGCCTCGCAGTAACAGTTCTAATGGCAGTAACACACTCGTAGTAAAGGATACATACATAAGCAACATGCAACACTGTCGCAGCCGGTATGCACAGGTGAGATAGGCAGTGTCCTAGGGGTTCTGTCAGAGAACGTGATTTTTAAGTCAGCCATGTTTATAGCACCGCAACACTTCTTTCACTGTTGTATGTTGGGGCACATATTGCCTTTAAAGAAATCGCAACTCC
This sequence comes from Ostorhinchus rueppellii, assembly GCA_030068375.1. Taxonomy (NCBI): domain Eukaryota; kingdom Metazoa; phylum Chordata; class Actinopteri; order Kurtiformes; family Apogonidae; genus Ostorhinchus; species Ostorhinchus rueppellii. Next base: position 14,193,710 of record JAQQZY010000010.1, on the reverse strand, counting down.
TATAATTTGCATATCCTTTACATATTGAGATTTCAGTGACATTTCAGTTAATTGTTCAGCTCCAGCCTCATTTATATTTAAAGTAATTTCTTGAATATTTCTCTCTGGCTAATGTTTTCACATCCACATGCCTCCCAGTCATGCAGTGTTCCCTCTTAGTCTGATCCTGCTGCCTTATTTTCTTATCCTTTCTTCCCTTTTCATCTTTTGTTGTTCAGATTCACAGTGCTGTTTTCACATGGAAATGCAGTAGACCTGGGCCAAATGAGCAGCTTCTACATTGGCTTAGGCACACGCATCAACTGCAACATCTTCTCCTATGATTACTCAGGCTATGGTGTTAGCACTGGCAAGCCGTCCGAGAAGAACCTTTATGCTGACATTGATGCTGCCTGGCATGCCCTGCGCTCACGGTAAGTAGGCAAAAATTATTCCCATTCGTCGTAGGGTTTGAAGTAAACAGCCAGCCAGTAAGCTTTGGTAGATAAAACAGTAATGGGCACTTGCATCACTGGCCAGTAACTTGCAAAAAAAAAATATTTGATTGACTCAGTTCTTTATAAACTTTTTTGTCTCTGTCTGACCATTAGCCAGGCAAATCAAAGCTAAATAATGGCTTTGTGTCAAACAAGCTGTTGATTGGATGCCACAAACTGTGCTGCACATGAATTGGCACATCACATATTCTGAAAACTTTTCAACTAGTTTTTCTGCTTCTAACAATATTTAATGAGCTGAATACAAGGAGAAATGCATCAAAGTTTTAGACAACTACAATTGAAGATGAATGATAACAGATGATGTTTGTTGGAATTTTTAAGCAAAGTTTCTCAATTTTTTCACCAGAGTTGTTTATTGTCCAATGTTATCTTGGTACTAATATGTGTGACAGGAAGGGCTATTTTTTGTATTTATAACAAAATGTTTATTTTGTGAACCCCATGACCCGAGTGAAGATAAAACAGGTTCAGAAGATGAATGAATAAATGAATGTTCATTTTGTGGATCATATTGATGGAAACTCTTGGTAATTTCTTGAATTAACAGGACCATATTAAGTGAGCCAGAAAAAACTATCATGGCCTCCTTGATTATTTTCTATGTTAAATGTTGCACTTTGGAGTTGTGCAAAATAATAATAGTGTGCCTCTGTATTTTGAACCTATATGTGTGTTTCAGGTATGGCATTAGCCCTGAGAATATCATCCTGTATGGACAGAGTATTGGTACAGTTCCTACCGTAGACTTAGCGTCACGGTTTGAGTGTGCTGCAGTGGTCCTCCACTCTCCTCTTACCTCTGGAATGAGAGTGGCCTTCCCTGACACCAAGAAAACATACTGCTTCGATGCCTTCCCTAAGTAAGTGATCTTCTTCAGACAGCGAGGAAATCTTCTCTCAATGCCATGGTTTGCATTGTCAGTGTATTTTAATCTGACATTCTACCCTGAATGTTTTTTAAATCAATCAATACATTTTAATTCTAGACAGGTTTCTGCTAAACAAGTAAATCTGAAGCGGTGGCTCCTTGAATTTAGACATTTACTGTTGGGCTGGGTGACATGGCGAAAAAAGTACATCTTGATGTTTTTAAAAAATGTATTTATTTTTTAATTTTTCCTGCATAGAGGTTTGCATTGTAGGTGCTGGCACTTAATTGTGAGGTACTTAATTTTACACAATTACTTTGCTGAAGTAACTGCATGTTATTAATGAGTGTAAAAGTAATTTTAGTGTTTGAGTCTGGTCGAGAGATCCAGTTTCTGTATCAGCAAGTTACAGACATTAGCTAAAGTGTTAACACATGCGGTCATGTTAATTTGTCTCTGTTTTCTCGTACCTGTTTTGAGTCTATTGGGGTTTATCTCACTATAATTACTGGTTAGTTGTACACCATCACTTCCTACTTTAGGTGAAACACCATGAATAGTCCCCATATTCAGACCTGTGTGTGCTGTGTTACTTGCCTGAAAACTGTTACGTCTCACCACTTCTTTGTGTTCATTAGACTTGACATATGCCACAGTATTCTCAGCTGTTCAATCTAAGGGCAGCAGCTGACCACTGTAGGGTACACAAACACCGCAAACATGCAAGAGTGGCTGGCAATTAGCTATTGAACCTTTGCAGCTGTCACAGTGTGTGAAGAACTGAACAGTGAACTGCTGGTGCCTATGTTTGAGTGACAGCAGAGAACTATAAATCAAAATTTGGTGAGTTAATCAAATTAATTCAAGTCATCCCTCAGCTCTAATTTACTGTTAAAGTGAATGGAATTTTTTCGCTGACTACATTTATGAACAGAAAATATTCAGGAAGAGAAAACATTCCCACTCAGCCAGTGGCAGGACTAATTAACATTCTGCTAGTATTTGTGTCTGTGTGGATACTCTGATTAACATACAACTTCCCCATGATGGATATCCTAAGGTGTTGCCCTTTTATATATCATTCATATTTAATTCTTTCAATCACCATCTTGAAAAGGTCAGTGTAGTGACAACTGAGCATCTCCAAAATGCATTCATATTGTAGATATCGGTGCTTTTCCCTCCAGCAAGTAATGCAGCCTTTTCCTATGGGCATGTGTTTCGACCACAGCCTTGTAAAATGCTGGCAAGTTGTTGCGTGTTCAGTACACAGAGCTGACTTTAAACAAGGTGTCATGTGTTGTAAAATACAGTAAAAGCCCTAATTAAAGCTTGTGTTTTAGACGAGCCTTAACTGGGGTAAGATTGAGTAATATTGCTTCTAAAACCTGAATAATGTCAGCATATCCCACATGTCTTAGTTGGAAAATGCTATTGAGAAGATGCTCTGACTCAGAATATACAATCAGATTATCCTGTTAACATCGCCTACATCAAATTCATAATGTTGTCACATCCAAAATAATCACGGAGTGTTGGTGTGCATGTGCACATGTTTGGTATGGAGGAACCATGAAAAGACTGAAAGTTCTCAGACCACTGCATAACCACATCTCTGCTGTCCTGTTAATATCTACTCCTTTAATATCTAGTTTAATTAGACCACTGCGGACACTGATGCAGGAGAGCTCTATAGATATGCTCTGCTGTATATTGGATTTATAGAATTTTAGCTACAGTGGAATTTTAGCCTAAAACACTTTTCTTATTTGCTTATTTTATCTATAAATGGCTTATCAGCTGAATTTCTGCAATACTGACAACAGGATGCCTGCCTTTGATCTAATGTTGTGAATTTGTCTATGTTTTTACAATCATTTTAAAGGCTATATGAAGCATTTGGATAGACAGTCATGAAAACTATTTAAATCGGCTTGATCCTTTATAGTAATCATTTGGCAATCAATAATAATAAAGGTAATAATGTTAATTTATGGGTGAAATATGCTACATTTGATGGCACACCTCTTTTCCCTTCAGCAAACAAATGGATGTGAGCAGAGGTCATTGGACCAGTAGACTAAATGAGGAGAGCCAGTGGTGTTACAGGAAAAACCCAAAAATCTGAAAAACGAGAACTAGGAAAATAAGATGATATTTTCTGATATCCTCACAGCAGTTAATGTTCTCAGTCACAAGTGAATACACCCACACCTTCATCCAACCTGAAGGGAATGTACTAAATGATTAAAGCCAAAGCACAGACTTCCTCCTGTCTGCTGTGACTGTCATATCTGTTTGTTAAGCATACGTGTTAGACAGGCTGAGCAGTTCTCTGAAACTGTGAATGTGTTGCCTAGAGTTGTTTCTCTCAGCACACAAGGACACTGATCAGAAAAAGGATAAAGCTATTACCAGTATCTCTACATTTTTGTATTATTCCATCCTCACTCATTGTGTGGTGCTGTTATTGGCTACATTTCCAAACTAACTGTCCAAAGGTACACACGTGGAAATGTCCAGAACACATTAAAACAAAAGGAAAATGGGAAAATACTGCCCGAGTTTAGTGTCTTGTAGGGACATACACCACTGCATACTTAGAGTGGGACAGAAGTTTCACACATTCCTGGTTAAAAGTTTGGAAACGTGAAGTCTTTTATTGTTTTTGAGAGATACATTCATGTTCCTATTGTTTATATGCAAACAAGCTAGGAAATTTAATAATTTATTTTGACAAAACAAGCATATAAATGTACAGAAAGCTTTTTCTTCAAACTGTCACCTCAGGACAGTTTGGAGGAAATACCAAGAGCTACGTTATATTTGACTGAACAAGTTTCTCTTCAGTACATACATTTGCAGGTTAAATATCCTATAGACCATGATTGTGCATGAGTTTATTAATGTATGAAAAAGTTCAATTACTCAGTACTGAAACAGATCAGTGTGTAAGACATTTACAGATTATGTGTAGTGTTTGTCATTTCTAAAATGGCAAGGTATAAATAAGTGTTTTGTTTCTAAAATTCCAAGAAATACAAAAAAAAAATCCCATTGGTTATTATTTGTCGTTTGGCTAATTGATGATTTTGCTCATTAAAATATATACTTACTTTATTTGCATGTATTCTTTTTTTGCAGCATAGAGAAGGTGTCTAAAATCCCATCTCCGGTGCTGATCATCCACGGTACAGAGGACGAGGTGATCGACTTCTCTCATGGCCTTGCCCTGTTTGAGCGCTGTCCTAAAGCTGTGGAGCCTCTGTGGGTGGAGGGAGCTGGTCACAACGATATTGAGCTTTACAGTCAGTACCTGGAGAGGCTACGGCGCTTCATTAACCAGGACCTGGCTGCACAGCATGCCTGAGAAATATCCAACAGCCTCTCTGCATCGGTGTAAAAGAAACTGTGTGCATGTGTGTGCGACTGCGTGAGAAAGTGAACGCCAGCATGTTTGGAAAGTGTGTGTGTGTGTGTGTGTGTGAGACCTAGACCTAAAGGGAATTGTGGTTTTTGTCCCATCTGTGTGTCTTTGAAACAGCACACTTTTATGTTACTTTTCAACACAACAATGTCAAAGGTTTTCCTCTTTTAAATCTGAGAACAGTTTTTAATGTATCATCGGTTATGCGGTGGATGGTGGTAAAACACTAAAAACAAAATCTGAGATAAACGGCTTCACTCAAAGAGATGCTTTATCATCTCTCAAGGAATCCTAATGTGGGAAAAGATATGAGCTTTAGAATTTATTTAAAAGTAACAATGAGCTTTGTCCAAAAGGCACACAGATGAAATTTAATGTGCGTTATGTTAGGGAATGTATGCTGCTACGTATGCAAGTATGGAGTGAAGTGTATATTCATATCTCCATGGACTGATGACACCTGAATAATCTGTGTATATGTGTCTGTGAGAGTGTGTGCTCATGGGAGCGCTGAGAGAAATGAAGGACATCCTGATGACTTGGATAACTACAAGTGGAGAAAGCGCAATGGAGACTTATCATTATTGGTGTTTTTTTTTTTTTTTTTTAATTGTTTGTTTTTTGTGTGTGCTAGTATGAAGAATACCTCCACAGCTTGACCAGTTACTCTCCAATGGACAAACTTTGGTCAAGCATGTGTCCTCCCCTCCACTTCTTCTTGTTTACCTGATAATGGACATCCATCTGACTGCCAGGGCGTCTCCCAAGTTGTTGTCCAGCTAACACTAACCTACTCTGTGCGGTTTGGGGGTCCATCTCCTCTCCTTTGGTGTCAGTTACGGTGGACATACAAAGACTCGTCTGGAATACTGTCTTAACTCTTCTGGCTGTTGGGTGTCTCCTACCTGTACTTCATATCCCCTCATTTTTGACTCTGGGGGGGTTGCAAAATGGCCAACTTCCACTTCATTTCCTGGCTGCGTTGTAATTCTAATCTTTTAGTATCCACTGAATTGCAGCAGCGACTGCAATTCAGAAGGAATGATTCTGAATTACCTGTGTTGCGTTTCCCCCACACAGTCCAACATTTTGGTGAATCACAGAGGTTATACTCATGTTAATGTGGCTGAAATGGAATCAGGTTTTTAAGACCACACTGTGGGTCTGGTCAGCTGGTGTAATAAAACTGCTCTAGCAGAGCCGGATCACAGACGGCTGCAGCCTATCAATGTTTACTAATGTATGATGTTGGCGCGTTCGACAGAGTGCACTGTGTTGAGAACAGCAGGAATATGTAAGAACAAGTCGCATTGAAGTCTGAAGTGCAGCTGTTGAGGACGTCTGTGAATAATTTGTACTCTTCTAGTGAAAACACATGTCAAGCTTGGGGCTAGAATCTGGAGGCTCTACAGTGATATACTAATGAGAATTACGCTCATTTTGTGCAGAGTAATCACAATCTCCTGTAATGAAAAGGTTGACTAGTCTTACTGCACACTTTGTTTTCCAGTTGCACTCATCACCTGTTCATATTCACCCACGGCGTTTTTTGTTTTTCTTCCTTAATGTAATTGATCATGATGTGTTTGTTGTAGTGTAGGGCCATAGATTGATTGTTCTGAACCTTGTGTGTCAACGTGATGACTTAATGTGATTTAGATCGGGCGCCAGGACGGTGACATCATGCCTACTAGTTCTGTTTAACCTCTGTGGCCCTAATGTACAGACGCTCTCATATGGGTGGCAGCGCGCTTCACGTCTGACCCAAGCCATATTTGAGCCTCTCACTGTTAGTGTGGTGCAGGTTACACCACACGCACCTTTGCACATCATCACACACATTCAGTCACAGCATATACATGCATACACGCATTATCCATATACTGTATTGTACAGTATATTTACATGTTTATATATATCGGATCAAGCATGACAAAAGCAGGTCTTAAGTTCAGCACTATTGTACAAAGCATCCAAAGTGTAATAAGGGTATAAAATGTAAATTTGTGTGTTTTCTCCATTATTATTGACTGTGTATTACAGGCCAGCGGAAAGGATACTTGCATCCATTTGCATCCCTGTGTGTAAACCTCAAAGTACAAGCAGGTTTCCATGTGATCTTGTCCACTCATCAGTTTCAGTGATGGAAGCTGTGTTTTGTTGAAGGGAACACGAACTAGCCCTGATCTGATTACTCCATTTTTGGAGTACAAGTGGGTCTTACCAAGCGGCAGAAAGGTCACCAAACCCCACTTGCTTCGTGTCATCAGTTCGAACAGGGAATCTTTCCATTCTCATCCTGCACTTTGTGTCTCAAATGTTTAAATAGTGAAAATCTGTTACCATCTTTTAACCAGGGATCTGATCTGTCACAAGCAGTGAAGGAGAATTATTGCCTCTCTCTGGAAGTAGAAGTAGGCCTCAGTTTTTCCTGGACAGGTCATGTTATCAGGGAAACCACTGGATCCACCTTTTACGGGGTCTGGGTTAAGGAAGGGGGTGGAATTTTACAGTTTTATTGATGCACCACTATGGTTCACATATATTGTATCCTCTGGCCCTGAATGTTTATCGATGAGGGAGGGAGGGCGGGCGGGTGGGTGGGGGGTTAGAACAGTAAAAACTGTATGCATGTCTATTGTGTTTTGCAGAGCAAGTGACGGGGTGGGACGTAATCTCTACTATGTATTCTATGTGAGGGTAAAACTGAGCTCATGGCATTGGAACATTGAAGCGCTTTTTAAAAAAAATGGGACGTTTATTTGAATTTTTTATTGCTGATACTAACTGATGTATTGTTATGAGTTTTGTGCTAGAGTTTGAGACGGGCAGTGGGTGGGGGGCTAGACAATATTAGTGGGCTGTTTATATGGTTACTGTACTTACCTATTCTATTCTTTGTATTATGATTTGTAATTTTATGTTGCTTTTTTTGAACTGAGACTATGATGTAATGAAATTAATTCATGGGACTGAATCTTGACCTTTTTATGGACAACAAATAATAAAATATCACTTATGTACAAAACATACGAGTCAGACCATATTGATTTTTGGAATATTTTTAACAGCATACGATCAATGAAGGGAAAGAAACCTTAAAGCACATACTTCTGTAATATTTCAGTAAATTAATCTTTATTTCTCTTGTATCATCAGTAAAACATTAAAAATAGACAGAGTAACCTTTGTGTTTTAAAGAAAATGGATCTGATTGTAAGTTTCCAGTCAATTAAATCTTGTCATGGTGCATAATAACGAGGTTTAACATAAGTGACTGCCCTCTGCTGGCTCATTATTGACATTACACATTTCTCAGGGTAACATGCAGTTCATTTCAAGTTTGCACCCTGGAATTCACTATATACAAATGATTAAAAAATGAAGTTCTGGAGCGAGATTCCTCTTCTCTTCTTATCTTGCTGAAATCGTGTACAGTGTGTTGGTCCAAGAAAATGATGGCCAAGACTCCATCAACCTCCGCGAGCTGAGCTCAGCTGTTTACTGGCCAGGAAATAAACATGGTTTCAGCAGGCTGCCTCCATATGGCTCAGAGCAGGAGAGCTGCACTTCAGCAAAGAGTCAGTGCACTTTGAACAGAATGATAGTCCTACAGCCAAGTCTTTAATCTATGTTGCTCTCCACATGGGATCTTGTTCAGACATTCTTAAAGCATCTTATCACTGACCTGAATACCCTGAAGGAAGAGAAACTTACATATAGGGAATGCCTTTACAGTATGAGGAAACTAATTTGGAAATTTAATGTTCAAGTTTTTACTGGTATATAAGTGTATATATACAGCTTTTGGAAAAAAATTCAGAGACCACTGCGATTTCCTCTGAAATGAGCATGTGTGCATGTATGACAGCCATTCCATTCCTTTGTTTGTTGAATTCCAAAACAAAAACACCTTATTCTACTGAATAAACACCTGATCCACGTCCTATTGAAGAAAGAGAAGTATATATTTATATACATCACTATCTTCTTCCCCTTGGTGTGGATGTCTCCCTGTGACAGCACCTCCTCTTTTACTCACTGGTCCTCTTGTGCTCAGTCAGTCCTTTTAAGTGCATGTTTGCTTGTGTGTGTGTGTGTGTGTGTGTGTGTGTGTGTTGTACAGATTTTAAAATTTTAAATATATATGTAAAGGACTTTGTGGTATGTATTTACTGTATGAAAAGTGCTATATAAATAAAGATTGATTGATTCTTAAACTAGACAGAAACAGTTCTATTAGTACTGTAAAAGTTACTGGAATCCAAAAATAACTATTGAAAGCTACTGGACTTCTGCTCTTGTCCAGGGTGTACCCCGCCTTTGCCCTTAAGTAGCTGGGATAGGCTCCATGCGACCCCCGTGACCCTAGTGAGG
>JAQQZY010000010.1:14144028-14166166 GCA_030068375.1 Ostorhinchus rueppellii | reverse complement strand
TTCTATTCTATTCTATTCTATTCTATTCTATTCTATTCTATTCTATTCTATTCTATTCTATTCTATTCTATTCATAAAGTTTAAATCAATAAATTGCATCTGCAGCTCTTCTTGGTTATTAGACATAATCATTGACTACATAGAAAAGCAAGTTACCTCAACATCATTATCCAATAATGACAAATAAATATAAATACTGCTTAACATAGACTAAGTCTTTATAGTCAGTTTATGGACACATGGCGGTTTTGTTCAGTGTTTACCTCAGTCTGCACCATGGCTGGTCTCTGTGTCCGCAGCATTTTGACAGTCTGGAAGATGTCCACAGCTCCTTCGTAGCGCATCCTCTCCAGGACAATACTCAGCGTGATGAAGACACCTGTCCTCCCCACGCCAGCACTGCACCCATACAAGAAAACATTCAGCTATGTGTCAGAGCTCTGATGACAACACATGCTACACTCTGGCTGGCCTACTTCTGTAATTATGTAAATGTATGCTATGTATTTAGTTTCATTTTTTACAAGCATGAGGTGTTAACAAGCTGCTAACATGGAGCCAGCTGCCTACCTGCAGTGAACGCTGATGGGTCCATCCTGGCCAAACTGCTCCTTGGTTTTGTGAACCTGGCCAATAAAATCGATGAAGCCCTCCCCAGATTTGGGCACGCCTTGCTCTGGCCAATCAGTGAATTGGAACTGACGCACCGTCCGTGATTGGCCATCCTGAATGAGTTAAGGATGAAAAACAGAATTAAATGCTTAAATGCTACAGTATTTTGCAGCTATACGAGGTTGTGTATAACAGTATCTGTATTTGACTGGGCCTTGGTGAATTACTTTACTGTAGGGAGTGCAGAGAATATTAAACACTGAATTTCATGACGTACCATATAGTTAAACCTTTGATTACAGTATGGGTTGGTGGTTACAGAATTATAGAATGTATGAAGTAAACCGTATGTGTGACAGTCACAGAAAGTACACACTTTTTATTATGCAAACCTCAACCTAGAAAACTCAGAACTTAAAATGAAGCAGTAATGCCCACTACTTTAGCAATACGTCCTCTTCAAAACAATGTCAGTTGTTTATCACTGTGACTACGATGTCTTTATTACGATAGAAGGAGTTTTATGAGTAAAATCTAACTATGTAATGGTTCATCCAACACTATGGAGCACTACTTTTCAACACATACTAAGTAATCTATCCTTAATAACATTTTCATATGACTCAACTATTGTAAAAAGTCTATTTAAGGAGCATTTTCTTGTTGTATTGACTAGGAAGGACAACTCTGTCAGGCAATATCCTTTTTTCCTTCTCATGATTACTGTTATCTGACCCTGAATCAGTTGCTGTGGTTAACTTCAAGCTGTAATGTCTGTGCATCTGCTACTGTCAACCACTCAGTAGGCAATTACATCTTTTCTCCTCTGCTCAGCCTTTCTGACTCCCCTTTAATGGAGATCAATAGAGCATCTGTCGATGTGGCGTCAGTGCTGGACAGGCTTAACTGGAGTTATCTATGACTGGCATATCTGTGCACACACACGCACAAACACACACCAATGCTGCCATGGTATTCTGGAGACAGCATTGTTGAATGAGTAATCTGGGGCAGCTTGTCGATAGTTCTAAGGTAACCTGTTGTGCTACACATTTTCACATACAACACACACACACTGACACACACTGTAGGTCGATAGGACATGCTTTGCATGGCTGCTTCCTAACGGTGCTGACAGAATGGGAATAGAACAGGAAAGTCAAGGAGTGTTATCTTACAACTTACAACAAGAAACAAGTCTTTAAGCACATAGACACCATGAACCCACCCTGGCATCTGTAACTTTGAACTCCCGGAGGATGTACTGGGGCATGTTGTACTCTGCCATGGGATCCACCACAAAGTACTGGTACCGTGCTGAACGCTCAGCGGGCCAGTACTGATGGCACTTCTCCTGAGGGAGGAGAACACAAAAAAGTGTTAGTGACATCTGTGTCATCATGTGTTGAGATAGAATGTTACAGTAAAAAGAAGAAATACAACAGCTGATACTGTATATGTGTCAGGAATAACTACAACTAAATATAAAACTAGCAATAAAAACAGGAACCTGGTTTCATAACTGAAATAACAAAAATGACTGAAGATACTGTACTGGCATATACTGGCTCAGATGCAGGTGTGTAGGAGAGTTAATTTTTCTTAACACTGCACTTGCACAGCATCAGTTCTTACATTTCATATCTTGTTATATGTAGAATGTCATGTGATAAAATAGTAACAGGATACAGGAAAAAAAAAGTATTCCCTACCTTCCTAAGGTAATTAAAATGGTGTATTGATCTTGTAAATCTAGAAACAATTAGGTTTTGGTTAATTCGATTTTTCACTTATTGTCCAATTAGGTAAATGGTACAAAAATAATTAAACATTGGGTTTTTTTTTCTCTTCTTCTTCTTTTTTTAAATTTAATTTTATTTTTTTTAATAAAAATGCAGCAGGTGAAAGATGCTTATGAGCTGAAGAGGAAAATGGACTTTTGAACTCCAAACAGATTGTGTGCAGTTTGCATTATCAGCTTTCTGAAAACATCGGACACATTTTGTTTTGTTATTTGATAACAACTACTAAAGTAAAAAAGGATCATTTGGTAAAATCTCAAATGCTGATAATTTGTTGGATACAAAGAGAATTATCTATTTAATCCTTATGTTGCCTTCTACATATACATCCCATAGACGAAGACAGCTGTATGGGGTCAAATTAACCCCAAGAAATACACAAGGGTTAAGATTTTAGTGAAAATCTTTCCATATATTCATGGTGAAGGCCATAAAAAAAAAAAAAAAAAAAAAAAATCGAAAAGAACTCTTCCATGCATACTGGTCACTACAGTGGGCAGTTATTCAAAACTGTTATCTTGTATATTTTTGGACTTTATTGTTTTTGTTCCATATCAGCCAAATGCATCATCCCATACACTGCAATTCATACCACTGCTGTAACTTTGCTATTCTTGATAAAACTGATCTGCAGTAACAAGTTTGAGTGTAAATCAATTCCTTATTATTGTTTTTAAACTGTAATTAACATTTTTTTTTGCATATTATCTCCATAAAGTGAGTAATAACTAATAATAGAGTTTGTTCAAATGTGACATAGCATCTGATTAGCTGCATTAAAAACATGTATTTCATAGTTTTCATACAGTATATCAGGAAATACATGTTTCTTAGCTTCAAAAATTAAATGCATGTTGTCCAGGTGAGTGGATATTTTTACAATTCCATGAAAATAGGTTCATAAAAATTTCAATCGCAGCATTTATTTCACACCAAACAGGTATAAAACACTAAGGAAAAAAAATACTGATCAAGGTTCTCATAATTCATGCATGAAAGGGTTAATAAATGGCTCAGATGACCCCCACACCCAGAAAAACCCAAAACAAACTACAGCCACAGTTGTGTGTCTATCATACCCGTCCCATCTCTCTCAGTTTAGTGAGCATAACCACTATAGTGGAGTTGTGTTCCCAAAGCATCCTCCAGAAGTCCTCTGTAGTCTCAGCCAGTGGACCCTGGGTGGCAATGTAACCTCTCTGCTGCCTAAACACAAACACACACATAGACACACACATTATGAAGCCACTTCCTTACTTCTTTGTGTGTTCCCTTCTTTGTCAAACATCAGAGAGAAAAGGGGTCAGACGTCAGGGAAGAAGACGGCCGGTCAAAACATGTGTGTACAACCACACTGAATGCCTGAATCATCAGAATGCACAGCGGGTCCCTTCATCGCAACCGAAGCGAGTGCTATGCGGTGAGACAAACAATGGGAACATGTATACAGTAACGACAGATATGACTGGACGTGACAGGTGAGAGCACTGTGGTGAACACCTATCCAATCCATTTACTCATCAAGTGATCATACGCGGACAAGAAGGTCAGGTCACATTAGTGTTTCCATTATATACCTGTATCCATCTATGTAACTAGCGTTGATGTAGTCGGACCCCTCCAGGCCTCTGATTGGCTGGAGACAGACACGGGTGGTTTCGTAGGGCATTATGTTGACGAGTCGGTTCTTGAATTTGTTGCAAGGCAGGTTGGCTGTGACAAACCGGGAGGTGTGGGCTTTGGTGTTAGCCAGTCGCTGCATGGGGAGAGAAAATGTGCATGTGTGATCAAGATGGGTTTACAAAAGAAACACTTTGCATATGAAGGCGTAGGGTACATTACAGATATTTGCATGGTTGGCCTAAGGTGTAATGCAAATATGCATCCAAAGGGGTCAGATGAATGTAACAACAGAAGTAAGGTCATTGGATTAATACAATTATACGACTGTCACAATACAGTTGAAAAAATCATTAGACCACCTTTGTTTTCTTCCATTTCTTGTTCATTTTAATGCCTGGTACAACTAAAAATACAAAGGTTTAGACAAATATAGTGATAACAACAAAAATAGCTCGTAATAGTTTCATTTCAGAGCTGATATCTATCCATTTAACATGTTTTCTTGATAATAACGTCAATATCTATGGCATTGTACTGACAAAAACAGTGCTTTTAGTCATTCCATGTTTTCTTTTCTATCTGTTTTAGTCACATGATACACACAGGAGTTAGTCCTTGATTGCATCACTACTGTTTTTGATGACTTTTGATGGTCTAATAAAGTGTATGTGGCTCTAAATGACATCACTCTCTTTTCCTTAGATTCATTCTTTATTTGTTTCCCTTTAATTTATATCCTTTTCTCTTGCTTCTGTAACTTTACTTCCTAGCAGTACCTCCATCTTTCCCTCCCTAGTGCATTAAGTCTGTGTGTTCTCCTCTTTCAGTACAGATTTGTTTTGATATCCTTTGTGTTTAACATTCAAGCTTTTCTTGGTTTTTACCCCGACTCTTCTGCTTTGTTTTTTTCCTAAACGTTGCCTGTTTTTGGATTTTTTTTATATGATTGTACAGCCTTGGATTTGTATCGCTGTTTGAAGTGATTTTCTAGTTTTGACCCTCGCTTATACCACACCATCCTATAAGCCTTTGTTCTTTTTGTGTTATATTGACTGAAGGGTTTCATCTCTGCCTTCTTCATCTCTATACCTTTGTTTATCCTTGTGTCCCTCCCAAACCCCTGACCTCATCTTTACCTTAAACTCCAGCTCCATGCCAGTGACATGCTCTCCACTCTCCACCTTGGACAGTTTCTGCATGTATGAGTACAGACTCCTGGCGGCCACCTCCGTGTTCCCGCAGGCCACAGCCTCCAGCAAAGACTCATGGATGAAGCTATACTGGTCCTCTGTTTGCACCATGTAGTTCCTCTGTGAGCGCATCAGGGTTACGTGACCATAGATGTCCACGGTGCGCTCGTGTCGAATGCGCTCCAGCATGCCATCGATGACGATGAAGCAGCCGGTTCGACCAACACCAGCACTGGACAATGACAGGAATGAGCAGGATGTAAGAACTGAATGAGGACAACTTCATGGATAAATGAATCATCGGTAGCACCGGAAAAAGTTTGTGTGTCGAACATATGGCACCCGGGCCAAAACCAGCCCTGTAGAGGGTCCAATCTGGTCCTGGGATGAAATGCAAAAATTACACTGAAGATATTAACAATCAACTGTGTCAAAATCATTGAAATTCAGGCACCACATACAGACTAAGATGATCTCAAGTGGGTCAGACCAGTAAAATAATAACATAATAATCTATAAATAATAATCTACAAATGTTTCTGTATGTTTTAGTGTAAAAAAAACCAATACATTACATGAAAATGATTGCATTTACAAACTATCCTTTTACAAAAAAACCTGAATAACCTGAACAAACATGAACAACCATGACATTTTTTTAAAGAGAAATAAGTCCAATTTCCTTAATATTATTCCTGTTACTAAATGTTTTGTGTATTTGTAGATCCACTGTGATCTGTACATTGTAATGATGAACTGAGGCTGAATATTTGTTATATAATATGTTATGTATATTATAATATATTTAATATAGTTGTGTTTATTATGGTTATTGTAGTGTGCAATGATTAATGTACAAACCAAAATAAACAATTCATTCATTCATTCAATCAAATTATTAAAATTGCACTTACTATTATTATTATCATTATTATTATTTTTGACATTTCAGGTTGTTCATATTAGTCACATAAACACTATAGTTTTTTTTTTTTTTTCCTTTTACTGTAATTTGACCTTTTTCACAGTTTTTTTATTGGTCCAACCCACTTGAGATGATATGAACTGAATGTGGCCCCTGAACTAAAATCAGTTTGACACACCTGCTTTATAGGTTTGGCCAGGCTGTGTTACTTTTTAACTTTGTTCTTACGTGAAAAATAACTGCTCAACAAATGGTTTCCGATTCATTGTTTAAATAAACGGGAACACTTAAGAGTTTTCAACAATTAACCTGCCAAAACCATTTTAAAGTTGGCTGTTTCTTAAAACCACGTAGAGCTTCTAAACAATACACATTTCTCACTGAATATATAAAACAGATACTTACAGGCAGGAAAAACAGGAAACAATGCAAGAAGCAAAAATGATTATGCATCCGACTTGGTATTTTTAAGAAAAGTAAACATTAATTAAATTTTGGGCTTTTCTTCAAGTCAGCCTTTTGTTGGCACTTTGCAACACAAAAGATTAGTATTAGTGCAGTTTGTTTTGTTTGAGAAACAGTAATTAGTGTAACTTCAGTTCTACGACTAGGTCTATAGTCATCTGATGGTTATGAAGTTGGTCACGTGTTCTAACTGGGATGGTGATTGACACCCCTTGGCTCCGCCCCTGAAATATATGTGCGTACCTGCAGTGAGCGATGATGGGGCCGGCATCAGGGGGGTTACAGGCTTTGACTCTACGGAGGAAGTTGAGGAAGGGGGTGGGGTATTCTGGCACACCGTGGTCTGGCCAGGCTGTGAACTGGAACTGACGCACTTCTCGCCGTTCGCTGCTGCCACTCTGAGAAAAGACACAAGCATGAAAATATTATAACCACTGTTTGTAGATGGACAACCCTGCTTATGACTGCCTCACTGCAACATTCCTACATAAAAAAACGAGAAACTCTATCAACCAATCAGGGTGCTAAGGAAAGCAGAGCAGAATATTTCGTGCGTATCATTTTCTACTTGACTTTTCAAAACATATCAACAAATATTTAGAGTTGTGGTGCTTCAGTTGGAAGCTACACTTGGCCTAGTTTCTGTGTTTGTAAGTAGGCCACAGAAACATTCGAGTCTGACGGCCCTAGATTAGCCCTGTGCTATGAGAAAGTGCTCTGCTTCCAACAGCGATCAAATCTCAGTGCCTGACACAGGGAGGCTGGCCTGGTTTGAACACTCCACGAAGCCCAGACTAATCTATTCTGCACCATGTGTCCACTCGCACAGTCATTCACTGGCAGCAGTGATTCATGATTACTCCACTTGCTCCTGGTTCCTGACTGTAAATGCAAGAGATCAAAGCATTTTGCACAGGATGGGTCACTAAGAATAATTTAAGAAATGTCTGAGTAAATGGCATAAACGGCAGGAGAGAGAGAGAGTGACAGAATTTACCTTATGCAAGGAAAAGGTGCGAATGCAGAAAGTGGCCAGCTCCATTGTATCCAACAGTGTGACCTGGATCATCCCATAAGTCTCTGTGCCTCGACCCGGCCAGTACTGGTCGCACTTTATCTGCATGAATGAACAAAAGACATCATTATTATTTCTGCTCCTGTTTTCAGACCAGACCTGCGGGACTGGACTTTGTATGAAAAGCACATTTTTCTAAGTTTATGCATATGCAACACCATTCTAGTACCAGATATATGGGGCAGTGGGTGAAAGCCTGTTTTTTTTTTCTTTCTTACCCGTGACTTTTCCTCCAGACGCGTCATCATAACAACAGAGGCGGCCCTCTGTTCCCACACCATCCTCCAGAAATCCCCAAACGTCTCTGCCAGTGGACCCTGGGTAGCAATGTAGGCATTCTGCTTTCTGTAGCCATCAATGTAGTTGGCATTGATGTAATCGCTCCCCAGGATACCTGCAAATGAGACACTTGTAAGGATCTTGCTAAACTCCAATCTGCATAAGCGACATAATAAATTAACCTCCATGTATGACATCAAACAGCCTAACGAACTGTTTGTTTCTGGCAGCCGCAGCTTTCAGCAGACGGCTGTTGGGTGACTCGTGGACGACAACAAACAAACAAGACTGTCGGTGTAAATTCATGAGCTCCAGATCAAATCCATTCTCCCCTCTTGTTCTGTAGGAGTGCTGGCTGCACTTGAATGCACTCACGCTGTTTGTCAGTCTCATGCCACTGCACACAGCCGGTCTTGAGCACTGTTTGCAATTTCAGATTTCATCCATCACGCAGCTCTCCCTCTCTTCCCCCCCCATTGTGTTTACCCTCTGAACACAAATCTGCTCAGACTTCCATTAGAATGTCTAAACATCTTTTTTAAAGTTGCTTTACATGTCTTCTTTTCCAAGTATTGCTCACCTTCTATGGGGGCCAGGACGACTCTGGTGTGATCATATGCTATGACGTTGGCGTAACGATTTTTGGGTTTGTTAACTTCCAGGTTGGAATGCTCCCAGGTGAACTGCTGACTAGGGTCAATGGACTAGAAAGAGCAACAAATACATATGCATTAAAAGTGTGCAGTAGCATATTTAGTGGTGCATTTGTAGCTAATGGATAGTCTGCTCTTACTGTGTAATGTCGTTATACAGCAATAAACTACAGTGCTGAATTAATCATAAACATATAGTCACCACACTGATAAACAAATATTAAATCACATTTGGTTTATGAAGCACAGGCCTAGCATCTATAAAAAACTGGATACAATGTCTTTACTCATATGGAATGATAATGTTTTCCCACCTCGTACTCCTGGGAGAGTCTAAGGTTGTCATTAGCTTTCAGCAGCTCTATGTGCTCTGCTAACTCACTGATGGGGATCGGTGGATGGCTGATCATTCCTGTATGACAACAAGGAACAGAGAGTGGGGGGTGAGGGCCAAAGGTGAAGTAGATTTCAGCACAATATCCTAAATTACTGCAGGTTGACATCATTCATATGCAAAGATGTGAAGATAATTATACAATCAACCAACATCACATATCATTAAGGAACACATTGAGGCAGAAAATCAATTTTGATCCATGTGCTTGGACAAAGTGAGGCAAGCCTTGTTTGTTTGTAAATTGTTTTTCTTTGATAAATTGCTTTCTCTGTGATCAGAGGAGCAACGACTCAGAGAAAACAAACACAGACAGAAGACTAATTAGGAGGCTCGTGCATACACATAGAAGCACATACACAAAGGAAGCAACCTATGCCTCTTACGGTAATTTCTTTTCACAGCTGGAAGGAGAGATGAGATGCTATAGAACTCCATTCAGCTTTGAAAAGCCAAATATGTATGTCAATAAATCACAGTAACACTCAGACATAACCCTCTGTATACAATAAACACAATCCACTAAATGGTAAAGTCAGAATGCATTCTCAATGTTCCTGAAATTGTTATGCATGTCAAGGCACCATGAAAAGGATTTAAGGCATGAAACTGCAATAAAATCTCTATGTACAGCTATCAAATACAGGCTTATATGGACGGTTATTTTCTTCTACAGCCTCGCACCACAGCACCCACAGGTAATCACGACAAAATGCTCCTGTCACGACCGAAATGACCTCAGATAGCATCAGCCGCTTTTGTTGGAAACAAATTTCATCTTTCCCAAGCATCTCAAAAGCACAAATCTCAAGAGAGAAAAAGCGGTGGAAGCGGGAGCTTCAAGGTTGCTGCCACATGAGAGGGGAAAAAAATATGTATGATAGAAGAGAAGAGCTGAGGTGCTTTTTTTCGTGTGGGTTTTCATTCGCTTCCCAGGAACATGTAAAAAAAGACTTTAAACTTTAATCTATGGACTAAAAAAGACATCACTTGGCTTTATACCATGCTTCGCGGCAGGTAAAGATGACACATCCTGTCATCTTTTCAACATGAACCTTTTGATGAGTCTATAAATTGCAACCACAGAAATATAGCGAGAACACTCATTAATTAGTCAAAGTTGTATTATTTTGGATGCTGCTAATTGAATGGAAAAAATTAAAGGGAAGCACCATCGACTTGGTGCCGTGACCAAAGCAGCTGTGTTGTTAGATCTCACACAGCAGGAGGTACGGCACGGCAAAATCCATGTAGTTACTTCACAGTGGGGTATTAGATGGTTATGCTGGCAGGAACAGGGTAAAATCCTTCACACACGATTGCAGTTAACCCAAAAATCACCTTTGATGTATGATTTTGACCATTAAACCCGAGTCCGACACATTGAAGTCTGATGAGACAAATTTCTGTAATGTGTGAGAGTGTGTGTGTGTGTTATGTCTGTTCTGATGAGCTATCTGGAGCCTGGCATGTGGAATGTGGGCGAGCGGAGATGATCAGATTTTGTCACACCATTATGACTCAACCGTGACTAAGCACTGACTGTACTACCTGGGCAGTGACCATTTTGATCTCAAAAATGACAGGAAGCTGCCAGGTACATGTTGGTTGGAGGCTGTGATGCAGAGGCGTACTTCCACAATCTTGTCGGTATAATCTTAGCAAGGATAAAATTAGTCCCATGAATATTTCATTATTGAATGATGAGCAATCGGAAGTACACTTTATTATGCAAATAAAAAGTGTGTGTTTGGGTGCTTGTTTTGAGTGAACGCTCCATACCAGGAGTCTGGAAGTTGATCCGCCTCATCTCCACAGGGTCTGTTGGGTGATGGGCCATCATTTCCGCATTACTCAACAGGCTCTTGGTTCCAGGCTCAGAGTCCTTGCGCTTACTGCTTAGACATCAGTGAGTCAAAAGAGCAATTAACACATGCAAACAGCAAAGTGAGACAAAACCACACAGCACTGTCACATCATTAGCATGGCTACTTGATTGCAATAAACAGGGCATTAAAAGCTACGGTGTTTTACAAGTTCTCTGTAGAGCATCTGGTATCATGTAATTGCTGCGGGTTAAAATGAACAAAGAGCTTGACACTGGTTTAATCTTACCTGTCAGGTTTGC
Source organism: Ostorhinchus rueppellii (assembly GCA_030068375.1). Lineage (NCBI taxonomy): Eukaryota > Metazoa > Chordata > Actinopteri > Kurtiformes > Apogonidae > Ostorhinchus > Ostorhinchus rueppellii. Next base: position 14,155,020 of record JAQQZY010000010.1, on the reverse strand, counting down.
TGCTTCCAGTGAAACAAAAGCAAGGAAGCGGGGAACGCATAATTGGAGGAAGAAAAGGAAGGAAACAGATAGATTGTTAGAAAGGAAAATCAATATATTGCATTAGTATTCAAAAGCTTGATGGCTTGCCGCATATATCCTCTGCCTAAAGCGAGGTCAGACTGTTGGATAGCTGTCTGAAGGGAGAACAAACTTCCAAAGTGGAACAAATGTAAGGAATAGCAGCATGAATTGGTGTGACAGTAGTTTTACCATTTAAATATTAGTTGGAGCTGCTGCAGAGCCCAAACACACTGCAGGAAAGTGACAATGAACTGAAATTTACTGACAAAAATATAGGCCAGACCAATCCTTTAAAATTGCAGGGGAGGAAATTGGAGAAAAATCCCACAACGTACAATAACAATGGACTGGATCTTCGTGATTCTTAACAGCAATTGGTAATTACGGCTGTAAATCACATCTTTAATCCCTGTACATTTCTGAAAGCACCTGTGAAAGTCCATAAAAGTGGATAGACTTCCTCTTTGTAATTACGTAATTATGCTATTTCTGCCCAGTGATGCCAAACACTGCAGTTAAACTCTTACCTCACAGTATTGCTTACATTATGGTAATTTTATAGTGAAACTGTCCCACTCACTTTTTGTAGAGAAGGATGGCAATGACGATACAAATGATGAAGACCACCGCTAGAACAGGACCCACCACCCAGATTAGACCGTCTCCTGCATCAAGGGGCTGGGGGTCTGAATCTGGAGCAATCACTGGGTCAGTGTAGGGGCTGGCCACATACATTTTCTACAATCAGACATACGGGTACAGAATCAGGAAAAGTAGACAGTTTGTTTTTTCTTTGTGTATGCTACAAAACACTGTTAGCAGTAAAATAGCAATCAGACAGAATGAATACCAGACACAACATACACACATACATATATACACACACACACACACATATATATATATATATATATATATATATATATATTCAGCATTTTATCAAAATTCCTCAAAATACAGCTACAAACTCACACCTGTCTGATACAGTCCCAAGAGAAATGCACCTTCTACACACAAAGGCAGTAATCACTGCAGGACTATTGCACTGGGTTGCATTAGACTGACCATAATCATGACTATGCTGTACATGTGTAGACTGTAGAAAATGAGCTTATGCCTGTTCAAGTGTTAACCTGAAGGGCTAACATGTCCTGATGAAAGAAATGTAATAAAATAGATAAAAATCTACCCTAATTTCAGTTGTATAGTCCATTTCAATTCCACTGCATATATACACAAATAGCATATGAGGAAATATCTCCTCTACTGCCACAGTAGGTAGACATTTTATTAGCATCGGTGGTGAAAGTATGTGAAGGTTATTGCCTTTTGCTTACAACATTTTGACTGACGTGACTTTTATTGTTTTAGCAGTGGGCCATATCGATTACAATTTACAGTGACAGCCTGCAGGAGAGAAACACTGGCAGCAGGGAATGAGGGAGGGGTTATAAATGCAGAAGAAAAAGGACGTGGCACTGTGGTTTTCGTACCCCGGTCGTGGAGTTGAGCTCAGCCAGGATGAAGAAGACGTACTCTTGTCCTGGCTCAAGGGCTCGGTTCTCAAAGCCTCCGTAGTCTAGCTGGTCCCCCAGGGTGAAAAAGGCTGGTAAGGTGGCAGGTGTGAAACGGGCTGTGATGTAAGCCCGACGTAGGTCCACCTGCTTCTGCTGCCGAGAATCCTTCTGCCTTTGACTGATATCTTTTAACAGCTGAGGGACAGAGGGTGAGAAAAAATAAAGAAAGTGACAGGAAAGACACAGACACAAAAAACAAGACGTTCCAATTTGTGTGACTAATGTTTTAAACACTGATATTGAATTAAAAAGGGTAAGCATTGCCAGGAGTTTTTAGCAGTGAGATTATGTTTGTGTTTATAGGTCCTTCCCTCCTTCCAGGCACAGACATCAGTGGGTGCTGGTGCCTTTGTTGTTTTTCTCACCTCCTCTAGGTCCATTTCATCTGGGCTCTTGAGGTGTCTGATGACACCTCGGGCTCTCCTCAGCGGAACCACAACAACATAAACATTCCTGCGAGGGCACAGGAGGACAAACAAGATTAGGCTGTAGAGAACATGGCTTGACCTATTTCTAAATGGTCTCTGTCAACTTTCTTCACCAAAAACTATCTCAGAAATCTTGTCAGCTGAGTGCTGTTATCACCAGGCCTTTGAGATTCCAATCATCTAAAATAGAAACTGCAAGTTCTTTCACAGCAATGTCAATAAAACTATGACAACCCAAACACATAGACCAGGGGTGCCCAACCCTGGTCCTCAAGAGCTACTGCCCTGCACGTTTTGGACTGTCTTCCTCCTTTCTTACTTGATAGGGGTGCGAGTTTCCAGTGATGGTAGGATTATGGTGATTGTTGTCTCTGTGTCACGGGTGTGGTCGATCTCAGGGCGGCGGATGGTGATCGGTGGTGAGGTCTTTGCGGTGATGCGGTGGCGAAGACCTCCCATGTTTCCCTCAGGAGCAGTGATCATGAAGTCATAGCTGGTGTCGGGTTGAAGGTTTGGTATGACTGCCTTTCTCAGACGAGCATCCACCTCCATCTTTTGCTGATTATATTCCACCTGAAGGAAAGTAAAGGTTAGTCCAGTATTAGTATAAGCATTAGCATTAGAATAAATATTAGCATTAGCATTTGTATTGGCATTAGTATCAGTATAAGTGTTAGCATTAGCATTAGTATCAGTATAAGTGTAAGCATTAGCATTAGTAAAAGTATTAGCATCAGCATTAGTATTAGTAAAAGTATTAGCATCAGCATTAGTAATAGTATTAGTAAAAGTATTAGCATCAGCATTAGTATTAGTATCGGTAAAAGTATTAGCATCAGCATCAGTATTAGTAAAAGTATTAGCATCAGCATTAGCATTAGTAAAAGTATTAGCATCAGCATTAGTATTAGTAAAAGTATTAGCATCAGCATTAGCATAAGTATTAGCATCAGCATTAGTATTAGTAAAAGTATTAGCATCAGCATTAGCATTAGTAAAAGTATTAGCATCAGCATTAGCATTTGTAAAAGTATTAGCATCAGCATTAGTATTAGTAAAAGTATTAGCATCAGCATTAGTATTAGTAAAAGTATTAGCATCAGCATTAGTATTAGTATGGTCATGATTTAATAAAAGGCTCGTGTGCTCATTTAGAGACAGTAAAATGACCCAACCCCTGTAACACCTTTCTTGAATATGATCTATCGAGTAAACGAACACTGTCATCGCTGATGATTGAGTGGCTTGCCACACATAAATTTGAGTTGTAGAAGTGGATAATTTTAATAACACATTCTGGAAATAGAGCTGTGCAATCTGACAATATATCATTATAGTTGATTATTATTAATTAATTTGTTGTGTTGCAAATCTCAGTCTATACAACAATGTGGTATTTTCACAATATGAACTATGCTTTGTGCTTTTCTGACACGTTCATGTTACATTTTTATATTTTATATTTTCTTATTATGAGCCACATTTTCCTTCTGTGATTCAATATTTAGTTTTAGGTCTGTTTATGTTTCCTACTATTATTCAAGGGTTGTATGGTTATGTAGTACCATATTATACTGTATTATAATGAATACATATTGTATTTTTTACTTTTTAATATTTTTTTAACCATATTCCTATTTTAAGATTGTATTTACTTTGTTTTAATCTATGGTTGAAAAGTGTTTTGATATTTACTTTTTAGATTTCTGTGGTTAATTGAAAATATGCAACTTAATATTTGATATATTTGCACATATCTCTATGTAGAAATAAAGTATACATCCAAGAAGTTATAAGTAAAGAGCATCTCATAAAATTATAATTGGGAAGCAAATGTATTCAAGTTAAGAGATGTGTTTAATTAAAAAAAACAAAAAACAAAAACAATTTCTGGTCATATAGATAAATGTCATCTGTAAAATGTTACACCACCTTTTTTTTTTTTTTTTTTTTAATAATAATCAAATGTCAGCTAACGGGTACATGTGCTAGACGATACACAGACATACAGTAAAGCGATAGGAGTTGCTGCTCTCTGGAAACTCCCAGGTCAGAAGAACGCTTGTCTTTGTGGCCAAATTGACTGAAAAATTCCTTGGCACATCTGAAAGGAGCAAACACAGAAAGAAGCAAAATCACTTCAGATGAAGCATTTGATGTGAATGGGCAGGTCCGTCTGATTTTCAACTGCAACCCTGGAGAAACAGAGGACATGTCAGTCAGATCAGCAACTGGGAGACCAAAACATGATGGTTAGGACGATGGGCAGGTGATGAGGAAAGTGGATGGCAAGAGTCATCAGTACAAATAACAGACAGACCAACTGCATGAATGTGACATGCCACATTCTCAGAGTGTAAGGTTGTGTTTGTTAGACTCAGAATTCAGCATGTCAGCAAAGGCTTTGGAAAAGGTGGCTGTGGAGGTCTATCAGATAAAAAATGCTTACCTTCAGATACAGCACCAGATGCGATTTTTACTTTAAGTCAGACTCAAAACTTACCTTCTGCATTAGATACTGTATGTCCCAGCCCTGTATTGACTTTTACCTGAGGGTTTGTGATAAGCTGTGCTCTTGAAGCAAACATCCATTAACATTCTGCCTGCTTCCATTGGTGGTGAAGGGAAGGTGATGAAGGTAAGTGAGTGGAGGAGATTGAGGGGAGTAGTTGCGTTCCCTTGGACTTTGCAGTTCTCAGCCTCAATGAGGTGCACAGGCTGACCTGAAACAACTGGCCCAGACTGCAGTTAGTGGTTTGCAGTGAAATCCATAGAAGGGTAACGGAGATGTGAACTTGAACCAGTGCTTAGAAGGTAAAGGGTGTTCCAGAGACCTAAAGCCAGCCCTACCTGTTTCAAAGGCCAGGGTTCTGCACACCAGAGGTGGGCTGAAGGGACCTGGCCCTGCCTTGTTGTGGGCTCTGAGCTGCACTTCGTAGGCTGTGCTGTAATTCAGACCCAAGATGGTGTAGCTGGACTCACTTGATGGGAGTGTGATTAGACGTGGGGGAGCTGGCATGGAAGAGGGACCAGGGACAGCAGAGGGTTTGGGGCCCACAGCCTCCCTATAAGCAATAGTGTATTCTGTGATGACACCATTGCTGTCCTCTGGGGCAGGGGGCAGCCAGGAGAGGTGGAGGGAACAGCAAGTGGCATTAACAAAGTCAGATATTTTAGGATGTCCCGAGGGTGGAAGCATTGGAACCGTTATTTCCTGCTGCACAACTGCTCCGTAGCCTGCTCGGCTCTTTGCAGAGAGGACAAAGACATAAGATGAGCCTGGGGAGAGGTTTCTGACAGTGAAGTTTTTCTCCCGATGTGTGAAATCTACTGTGGTGTTTAAAGAGGTATTCTTCGGGCCAAACTGCAGGCGGTAGCCCAGGATTTCCACTGGGACCCCCTGGCTATCAGAGCCTGACTCAGAGCAATCCAGCGGAGGAGCCCACCGCACAACCACTGATGGACCGGATCCTGTACGCACCCAAAGGGAGGGGGGACCAGGCACTGTAAACGACAGCACAGGCAGCAGAAAATCAATCTTAATATAAATATATAACAACACATATCATGTAAATCTTGTGGAAGAATTAGAATCGATTTGATTCCATATTTACTGCTGGCTCCTGGTGCATCTTACTGTGTGATCAATTCCTGAATATGTTTGTTACTAAATCCAGTGCACTGTGCTAGATAGTTGGCATATGCTTACCGATCCCAGAGGTCTGCACCAGCTTGGCTTTGCTGTGTGCTCCATCCCCTTTGGTGGTGTATGCTGCCACCGAGACAGAGTATAAGGTCTCTGCTTTAAGCCCCCCCAAAATCATCTCCTGTAGGGGAATAAAATGCACAAAAATATGATCAAATTCCACATAATTTCTTTCCAGTTTAAACTGCTTGAGTGCTTTTGCTTACTGTTGTACATCACAAATAACACAAACACGTTTTAAAATACTGTTAAACATTGGCTTATTAAATCTGTGGTAAAACTTAACACAGGTTTCATAAGCCTCTTCATGTGTTCCAATTGTATTAATAGCTCTAATATAATAATAGTGAGTTCATTTATAAAAGCAGAGAATGGGTAGTCTGCACTCACATAGTGAGCGGAGTCATCCTCCTCCATCTTATTCCACAGACAGGACACACCCCGCAGGCAGCAGAGACAGATGAGAGAAAGAGTGAGTCAAAGCACCAAAGCAGAAAAGAATGATGGCTGATGATTAAATAAACATTAAACATTATTTAAGTATTCAGTTGGGATGTCACCTGAGTCTCATCCAATAAAAGGTCTTTAATTCGGGGAAGGTTTCGTGATTCACCATCGGCACGACTGAAATGAACTTGGTAGCCACGGATCTGGCCCTGTTGCAACCGTGGCAACACGGACCGCCAGGTGATGTGGAGCGCTGAGGAGTTAAGAGGCTGGACATCAACCTGACGAGGGGCTGCACCAGGAACTAAGCACACGCACACAAACACACATGCACTAATGCAGGAGTAATTAAGTAACCAACTGTGTAGCCAGTAAATAATCAACTAAACAATCAATACTGTTTAGGTCTGATCTATGGCTCTCACTCTCGCTCTTACCATCCTCATCAGTTCTGCAAAGCACAGCGGGGCTGCTGGGTCCAGTTCCCTCTGCAGTGGAGGCTGCCATGGTGATGTTGTACCAGCTCCATTTCTCCAGCCCCTCTACCACTGTCTCCCCCTGCTGGGGCAGGATAGTAAGCCCCTTCACCTCCTGGCCCTGACCTCCGCCTTGTGCCCCAGATACTCTCTGGTAGCTCAGTTCATAACCTGCCAATTTTCCATTCTGGCCCTCCATTGGAGGCGGCTTCCAACTTACTCTCAGCGAGGTGGAGCTGGCACTCTCACAGGAGACACCCTCGGGTGCAGCTGAGGGCTCTGATTGGACAAGGGGCAAGGGAGGCAATTGGCAAAGAGTTTAGGAGTGACCCAAGAGAACGGGGCAGAAAAAGCAAGAGAGGGGGAAATACAAGCAGAAGGATAGGATTGAGGATAAAAAAGGAAACAATAAGAAACTAATGTAAACTGAACTGAAAGAAATCACACCAGGACAAAAAGAAAAAACGGGACCAACCACATAATGTTAATGCGTAATGTAGGCATAGAGTCTAATGAAATAAACCAGACAGGAGTATTGACCTTGAAAGTGGAAAACTCAATTATGTCCTGGACACTTGTGCATTTGATAAAAAAGATCATATTTTATCTAATGGTTATACCATAAGGATTCGGATTTATAAATGAGAACAGATAGAGTTGTTCTGAGTAGAGTAGGGATGCACAGCTCACTGCACAGGAACACCAACAAATATATACATTTCAGAACACTACCCTGCACAGCAGTATAATCCTTGAGTTTTCAGGATAATAGAGTGGTCAGAGATGCTCCAGTCCTGACTAGGGGAAGGTCTTGGGCTCCAAGGAGGAAAGAAAACAAACTAAAACAGATCTCACACAATGTCGATAGGATTTTAGATGGAGTTAAAAAAGCCCCAGGAGAGAAAGGCACTCAGATGGAGATTGAAAGTCAGGCTACAATGATGAATTGTAGACAAGAATTGAATCAGGAGTAGTTCTAGTCAGGCTGCCATATTTACTGGAGCAAACACTGATACAGAAAACAGACACAGACTGAAAATCACACACCTTCATCGCCACAGATTTCTGACTCCATGTTATCACTCACGCCGTATCATTTACCTTGAGTAACACACCCATCATGGTAAGCGTGGATTTGGCGTCTAAACTGTGTGTGTGAACTCAGGAGTGTGTATGTGTGGGAGTGTAATAGTCATAGCTGACAGGTTCAAGTATCTATCCACTCAGCCGTACCGCCACTGTTCTGTTGGCCTCGGGGGACAATCTAGATGTGCACCAAAGCTTGGCGATAACAAAGCGCACATAACCTCCCTGGGAAATGAATTCTGCTGCATGAAATAGTCTGCTTATCTAGCACCTTCCCTTCCCGTCCCCTCTGTAAACTACTCTGGTGTACCACCTCGGTCTCAATTTCATTTTGGAGGTAAAGAAGACCTCCAACGAGCACATTCTATACTCAGTTCTACAAATAATCTGACTGTAAATTCACAGGATGAAATCATGTATCTAATGTGTGATTGGAAATACTTACCTCTGAAGTGATTCACCACCATGAACTGGACAACTGGGGTCTCTCTTTTTTTTTTTTTTTACTTGACTACTTTGTGAATTGTTTTCCTTGCACCTTTTTCTCTGTTATCACTGCATTCTATAAGCAGGCACAAAATATCTTGATGTGTCATTGCAAAGTAGAAATTATTTGACACGTTTGGCTCTCAATGATTGTGCAGGAAATGAGAGAAAATGATACAAGGTGTAGAATTCGACTTCATCATAGATAAAGTACAGACTGCCAGTACTTACCTGTCAACACAGCGGACCAACCACAATCCTTTAAAGCTCCTCACCCCTGGCTGCTAGCCAATAAATGGCAAACAGTTTTGCCCCTTTCAAAGACATTAGACACTGATAAAGTGGAAAAAGTGAAAGGAGAGCAAAGAAAAGGAAAAGCGAAACATTAATCGGCGCTCCATCTCCATCTGTCATGATGTTTTGGCTGTGTAAAAAAAGTGAAAGGCTGAATAGAGCAAGAAAGGCACAGTCAAACATAGATGGATGGATGGGAGGGGGTTTGGACAGATGGGTTGATAAACAAGATAGATGGAGAGTTGTGAAGATGATTCCCAGGTTTTACCAGGTCAGGAGCTGAGGATAATGTACAAAGAGCTGTGTGTGTTTGGAGGACAAAATGTTTGTATAAAATTTGCATAGAGAGTGACACGTAGCACAGTTGAAATCTGCTGAAAATGTGTGTGTGTGTTTGCTGGGGGGAAAAGTAAACCCGGTCAAACTGAGACCTACTGGCTTGTGACGTTCTCTGCACAAGTTCGTTAGTGAAAGCACCAAGGCCTTTGTTTGAGGTGGCAGCCAGGGAGAAGGAGTAGTCGGTATCCGCCTGTAGACCCACCACTGTGTAAGAATTCCTTGGCCCGAAGGTCAGTTTCTCCTGTGAGAGCAGTAGAGAAGAGCAGAGGACAGAACGAGAGGTGGGGTGAGGACAGAGAAACAGAAGGCTTAAAGGAGAGTTGAAGAGCACAAAGAGATAAGACAGTCACCACGCGAGACAGCGGTGCTGGACGCTGGCATTAATCTTTTAAACTTCTTCTTTTATCTGTCCTCTTATTCCTTTGCCTTGTTAAGAAATGTCTCCAGACAGAGATATAAAAAGTAAAGTTACAAGTCTTACCACGCTACCAAATTTGACAGGTTTGTAGAGGAGCTCATAGTTGACGATGCTCTCCTTGGTGTACGCGGGTTCCCAGATCAGCTCGATGCTCGTGTCTGTCACCTTACCGACCCTAAACTTCCCTGGTTGGCCTGGAACTGAAAGGAAAAGACACAAACAATTTTCTTCAAATGAGAAAAATACATATGAATGCCAAGGCCTTTATTTTAGGAGGTTTTATTTAACATTCCATTTGCATTTTGTTGTTTTATTGCATGTTCTATTCCAGTGACACACATTTATTTCATTCTACTGAAGCAGCCACTAATAATGTTAAACATTAACATTAGCAAAGACCATATGATGCTATTGACAGGAGACCAAATGAATTAGAGTCTTCCATTGAATAACATGAAAGGTTTCTTCAGATTTTGACATTTCTCAAAAGATTTGGTACAGCAGAAATGCACATGTAAACAAAACATCGGTTTTTGTCATTTTTAGATGTGGAAATGTAGGTCTTTCTAATCCCTGCTCTTACTGCTTTAAAATATGTACATTTCTGTCAGAAAAAAGGCCTGTCAGGTAATTCCTTAGACCCAGAGGATCTCAAATGCGAGGATGGCTCCTGTATGATGTCCTTATGCTGCCAGGAGACACAGTTTGTCACTGTTAATTAAATTTGATCAAACAACCACCACATTTTACATATGAAGCACTGTACATTTCTTATATTTTCACATTTTAATATGTTCAATTCTTTATAAAATTGCACCTTATGATGAAAGATGTCAGGCTTGCACTAAATGTGAATTAAAGCATAAATCCTTCCACTAACTTGTGACTAATCATCTATTGCTACTTTGCTTCATATAAAACCTTCAGCTGCTGTCACGGTGACAAGTAGCAGAGAGAAACGATAGACACTTTTAGCTGTTAAAGCCTGTTGCCTCCTCATACGTCTACACAGTTCAGTCCAAACAGGTAGAATTTATTCATTTTGAGGGATTCATATTGTTACTGACAGGTCCAGCTTATAAGCATTTCACAGTGGATTGCTTCACAAACTTCCCATAAGTCACTCAAATGAGATGCTTAGCTGTTTGTGTACAAGCACACATAAATGATTGCTCATTTGTGCTCTGCTGCACATGCACATCTGCATAAAACACACCACCACTCACTTAGATATCAATCCACCCACTTACATTTGAATAAACAAAGAAAACTATTTGGCAGAGATCTACAGTGTTGGGGAGGAACAGAATATACATTTAAAACTGAAACTGTAAGCAAGTGTATTTAAAATCAATATATTACTTCGATGGTTTACTTTTTAAAGTCATCATTTGTTCTGAAATGTTAAAGAACTCATGAATAAAATATATAATCTGCACCTTTTTCCACATAATACCCATAGTTAACCCATAAAGACCCAAACCTCCAGTGCAGACCAAAAGAATCTACTGATCTGAACTGTTTAATTCCTGTTATTCTATTAATACATGTCAATAATTGATGTAAAATAAAGTTTTTCATGTTTTCATGGTCACCAGATATGACCCATTTGGACGTTCAGAGGCTCTGTAGTTACCATGGAAATGCTGTCATCTTCTACAACATTGATTCA
>JAQQZY010000010.1:14126250-14137004 GCA_030068375.1 Ostorhinchus rueppellii | reverse complement strand
ATTAGCTATTTTTGTTGTTATCATTATATTTATCCAGACAAATGTACCTTTAGTTGTACCAGGCATTAAAATGAACAAGAAGTTGGAGAAAACAAGGGTGGTCTAATAATATTTTCCGTAAAAGATTTCAGATTCCAAGCTTCTCTTACACTTGACTAAGACCTGAGCGGTGGCTTCAATGATACCCAGGCTGCTCATGGCCACACAGGTGTAGTTAGCAGACTCTCGGACACCATTCAGCTCCAGCACGTTTCGTCCGATGGGCATTTCATCTTCCGGGGTCAGGTCCTCGCTGCCCAGCATCCACTTGACATAAGGCATGGGCGAACCCACGGCCACGCAGGTGATGTTGACGCTCCCTCTTGGCATTATTTCATGGTTGGAGGGGAGGATGGAGAAACGAGGGGGCACACGACGCACTGGGAAAGGAGGAGAGTCAGGGGAGAGAGGAGGGGGAGTAGGGGTGAGGGGAAGGAAGGGGTAAGTGGGGAGGGGAGTAAGGAGAAGAAAGGGGGAGAAAGAAGGAGGGAAGGAGGCAGTAAGGGAGAGAGAATCAGAGAGAAAAAGAGAGAGAGAGAGAGGCAGAAAGCAAGAGAAAGGTCAAGGAAGAAAGTGAGAGCGAGAAAGAAAAAGAGGAGGAGAGGAGAGGTAACAGGAAGGGGGAGAATGAACTTCAGGGTTTTTACAGAAAATTACAAAGGGATATTTCAAGTTTAGTCCCAATTACTTTATGGTATTGATGATTCCAACAAAAAGACACAAATCTTGTGTTGAGCTCAACCAATCAGTGAGCTGCCTCCTCAAAATAATATAGTGACAAACTCTTGAGTATCATTTCAACCAGGACATGACACCTATAGTCAGTTTCTCTTCTTAACAACCATCTTCTATCCAATTACATCCAATTATTGCATTTCTTTTTTTTATTTGAGCCAAATACATGTTTGTTTGTTTTTTAAAATATGTATTCTAATTACTTATACTGCTTTCTCTTAGCAACTGCTGCTCTTAGCTTAAAGGACACACATTAAACTTTACAAGAAACTTTACTTTATTGAAATTTCTGTGGCTTGAGGTGCTTCTGGAGAAGATGGGCCCTTTATAGTGAGAGTATGCATCATGGAGGCCGATCAATAGGCCCTGCCTGCTATTTGTGTCCCCGTGAAAAGAAAGCAAGGCAAAGTGGCAAGTTATATCCAATACTGCATCTGTCGGACGTTGGTTGACTATATATTAGGGAGTGATGCATCGAGAGACTGAACTCATAGGTCACTTGCATGCCTGGGCGACTCAAGAGGGATAAAATGGTGGAGAAACACAAAGAAGAGAACGAAGAACTGAAGACTGAGAGGGAGACAGAGAGAAGCGAGACGAGAGCAGAGACACTGGAGAACCAGATAGAGGGACAGAAGAAGTAAAGAGAGACAGACAGAAAAAGAAAGGCAGCTCTGCTTCTCTTCAAGACAATGACAGGCAATGTAGCAAAGGACAGCCACATTGTACAACAAGATACTGTACAATACATAGGATTCATAACTAATACAGTGTGTAATCAAATGAATTGGAAATGTGGACAGGAGTGGATCGAGGGTTCTTAAAGTGGCAGTTACAGAGTGATCATTGGACACATTAAGTAAAAAAACACCAAGACAGCATGAAAGAGGCAGAACGAGAAAGAACGAGTGCGAGCAAAAGAGAAGTATGTGAGGTAGTATGTGCATGTTTATAAGTTAATAAACTTATGTACATGTGTCTGTCGCTCCTACACATCAGGGTGCAGACAGAATGCAGAAGAAGAAGAGAAAAAAGGGGGAGGGAAAGGAGGGGAAAAGACAGGGAAGTGGAGATAAAAGAGAGGATTTGAAGAGGGTTTGGGGAAGGAAGGAAAAGGGGGAAGAGAAGAGGAGCGAGGAAGAAGAAAACACATGGATCTATTTAAAAACACGGCTATACCAGAGTCAGGCCCATTCAGAAAGTAGGTGCTTCAGAAGTAAGAGAGAAAAAAAGAGGCTAAAGGAGATCAGATGTTGAAGGAACAGAGAAGAGGATACCCCAGGGTCACAGGAAACAGAAATAGACAAGAAGAGAAACGGACAAACATCTCTGGATGAAAAGGAGAGAATGAAAGGGAAGACAGACAGAGAGCAGAAACATTGTCTAAAACTCAACTAAACGCAACACGAGGAAGCTCATATGGGTCAGTATTTAGTAAAAACATGAGTGGGTAAACCAACATACCAATACAAGGTGAAAATCAAATCAGAAATAATGAAAGTTAAATAAAAAGGTACTGAAAATACGACAGAACTAAAATACTGAATATTCTGTGAAAATATAAGTTTCTACAGAAGATTTGGCAATCCATCAGCAATTCTGACGGATCAAAGAAATAAAATGAAATAAAAAAGAAAGAAATATTTGTAAATTGGCTGCATAACCTCCACTCCTTAATGTGTAACATCATTACTTGGATTCTTCATGGGCCACATCCCCCTACTCAAAGAATCTAGAGACAATTGAATAGAAGTTAACAGTTTTTGCAAGATTTCAACAAATAAAATTTTAAAAAAGTTGTCGTGTTGATATGATTTCACGGATAACATTCAAAGCATTTGGAAAAAAAAAAAAAAAAGCCCAAAGATACCCAGAATTGGATACAGAAGTCGAAGACAAGAAAGAGACAAAGAGACAAAAACAGGTAGATCTGTTAGAAACAGACATGATTAGGCAGGCATCTCCTTCTCTAAACATGCTGGAGACAGACAGACAGACAGACAGACCGACAGACAGACTGATGCATCCATGAAAGCTCCATGCACATGACAGACGCAGTAGGTGCAATGCAGCATGACACAACACTATCAGGTTCATTTAGTCAGTTATTTAACATCTATCGATACAGCCAAAAACAAAGGAAAAGAGTCAATTAAGCGCATGGATTAGTTTGGTAATATAAGCCACAACAGGATGGAGGTGAAGACTCAATGATCGGTAAGGAATTGGAAATATGACCTCAGAGGTATAAATGCAGTTTATGAATGCGGTGTCTGAAAGGGAAAAAATCATTTTCAGACAAAAGACTGAAGAATCCACTGTTAAGAAAGTGGAAGAGTACTTTAAAATAAAGTGAGCTCCTACAAGTGATAATCCTTCACATGCTCACAGAGCCTTTAGCTTTAAGTTAATCGTCCTGGGCCGCATGATTCCCCTCCATTTTCTATACAGTTTGAAAGAACCAGAGCTTCAATCTTTATTAGCAGAGCTATCATTACTCCCGTTCTCCGCAGGGAGTCTGGAGGCGACCGCCTGCTTGGACCTTGGCTCAGTCATAAAGATTACCGATGTATCTCAGAGCTGCTGTACATGTTCAGGATCGTCCCTGAGCTGACATTTACGCAGCACCGCCCTGTCTGTCTCAAGGACACTGCTTTCATTAAGCACTGTAATAAGAGGGAATCATTAATATCTCCCTCGGTATCGAAATGTGAATGGATATGATTAATTTTAAATGTCAGTCAATAGAGGCGTATTGGTACAGATAACAAAAGCTACAAAAAATGAGTCACAGCACCGACTACGTTACGGAAATATTCTGCTATACATGTGCATCTACTGGTTGTTTATTGTTCATATGGATCAAATAATGCGATGATGCCTTGCCCTTCATGTTTATGCCATGAACCTCTGAAAATCAGTAATGCTTCTCCTGCAAACCTGCACAGCACATATAGCATCAGAACAGCAGGCGTGTACAAGCATGACTGGGACATTTCCACTCAACAAGTGCAGAATTGGAGCAGATGCAATGACATGAGGACTGGGACACAATGCCGCACATGATGACACAAAAACGAAAAAAAAAAAAAAAAAAAGGAGACAGTTGCGAGAAATGACGAGACAGCAAGTTCAATAATATCACAATCGGAGCATATCAATAGGCGTAAACACAGAGTGTGCCATGCTCTGGTGTCAGTCAGTCAGTCAACAGACATGCAAGTGGTGCTCCTTTCTCTTTCTCTCTCACTCCTTCCATGCAAACATCGCCTCTTTTTAATCTTCCAATTCTTGGGTCTCCATGACAACAAGATCATACCATGCAGAAAACATTGATCGGGGAGTGAAGGCAATACCAAGGGTTCTGCACACAAGGCCTCACAATGCAGTCAATGCACTCTGCTGCTGCGTAGGCAGACCACTTCATTGTAGCAGCTTTACAGAAATCAACTCTCTTCATTTTGGAGTCGTTTGACTTCAAATCTAGTCCGGGGTCCTGTATATGTTTTTATTTTTTTTTTTTTTTTGTTTCTCTCTGTTTCAATAAGTGAAGCTTTCTGAAACAAAGGAGTAACAAAAGAAAAGAAAGAGCACACCAACCTTCTCGAAGCTCTGAGGGATGGAAGGGGGTTGATGCAGAACACAATGACGTGAGGGGGAGAGAGAGAACGGGGAAACACAGAGAGAATAAAAACGGCCAGCGCAAAGCCACTCACTCCACTGCACCACACACACACACACACACACACACACACACACACACACACACATGCACACAAACTTACAACCCACACACTCACACCAGTACCCACACATTGCACACACACTCCTCCGATATCCCACTTTACACAGAAACTAGAACTTATAAATCTGAACATTGGTTGTAATCTTTTAGCCGTCTGCCGGTGATACACCAGCACCCACGGGTGGCTATAAATCTAAGCATTAGAAGAAGAAATTGCATCCTGATTTATTAAATTCCAATTTCTTTCAAGTCTTTAGGCAAATCTTTGGCAAAAGTTTCTAAGTCTGCCTCTAGTACAGAAACCATTTTAGTAAGCAGATCAGAGATGTTTCCATGCAGTTAAACCAAGGTGTGGGCTCATTTCTTTGGTTGAATTTATCCTCTGAGCTCACACCAAGGTTTAAGGTGGACTTATTAAAGGTGGTAGTGAAAAATACCAAACAACAGAGTCAACATGTATTTGAGACAATGAATGGGTTAGTAATACTTATTTACAGTAAGAGCACAGTAATGGGGAGAAAATAGCTTCATTAAAAGCACCCTAACAGAAGGGATTTCTGTGTTTGAGCATGTCTGTGCATGTGAACGTGTGTTTTGTGTCGAGGTCCTACCTCGCACGTATAGGTTGGCAGGGGAGGAGTAGCGTACGCCTTGAGAGTTGGTGGCCACGCATTCGTACTTTCCTTGGTCTGTTTCCTCGCTGTTCTCAATCTGCAATGCTCCTGCATGAAAGAAAAAAAAAAGAAGCAGAGACAGAAGGGAATAAAGACTTTAAGTTGTGTGTTGTGAAAGTGTTTCTTTTCTTCTCTCCCATCCTCACATGTCTGTCTGTTGGTCTGTCTTTTATCCAGTATATTCTGACCCTGGGGTATCCTCTCTTCTATTGCCTCAACATCCGGTAGACCCACCTTTGTTGTTATTTTCAGATCAACCCTCTGAATGGGCTGCATTCCATATAGTTTTAGTTTTAAGAAAAAGCATTTTATTCCTGTTCCCCTGTTTCTCACCCTTCTTATTCTAAACAGTGAGCAGAAAAAGCACAGTTCAAATTCCTTCCAAAAGTTTTGGAAGTCAAAACCAAGTCAAAAACATAACTTTTCTAAACTTAGGTGACACTAAAAGGGGCTTTGTTGTCGACTTTTACAAGCTAGTGATTCCTCTCCAACAGCAGGCTCACTGCTGCCATGAAGAAAGCCCGTTTCTGTCTGAGCAGCTACAGTAACAGCTCTCCTCGACGGCAACGACCCGCCAATGCTCTTTAACTCGTCACTTGTTTCTCTTACTTCCTCAATTTTTATCCTCCTACCCTGATCCCCACTGTGATAAACAGAGTCTCCCTAAATGTGCTATAATTATATACAGCGTTTGTCAGGTGTTCTTTTGTTGCTTTTGTTTCACAGGGTTCTATTCTATTCTTTTTTTTTTTTTTTTTTTCTGATGGAGGCCTTTTGAATATACCAGCAGTGATTTTTTTTTTTTTTTTGCTCTTTGAGTCTGCTCTGTCACATTCATCTCATCTGAAACTGACTTTGACATGGAGCCTGAGGAGAAGGCACAAAACCATGGATTACACTCTGCTGCATTGCACAAAGAGGAAAAAGGCACATAACGACTCAAGGCACATGCGACACACACGGCACACACATGACTGCACACACATCCACATGTTAGGTTTACACTAAAATTGATCCCCTGGAGACTTACCCCTTAACTGCACCCTAAACAAACAAGTCTTTAGGCTCTTATACTGTGCTTTACATTATGAGGACATCCATTTTGTTCCCATAAGGGAGTCAAGTCTCCACATGAGACTCTGAAAAAATCTCCATAATTTACTAAAAAAAAAAAAAAGATTATGCATCTACATATGTGTTAACAAGATTATCAAAGAATATCACACACCTAAATTTTATAAATCGCACTAATCAGTGATTCTGGTAAAATGTAATTTCACCCACATTACAAACATCCTTTCGTACACATTTGAGAAACACTGTGCTCACAACAAGTATAGTTTCATTTGCCTTTAATTGTTTTGTGTTTGGAGGCAGTGACCTTGCTGTCATATAACCTCAGCAAATAAAACCAGATTGAGCTACAAAAAACAACATGCTTTATATATAGTAATATAAACATATATAACATATTAGAATTGTGGCCAGACATTTTCCATACTATTTGCGTATATATTTTTAAAAATCTTTAACAGGCAAAAAGGAATAAATCTATGCTGGAAAAACAGAGGAAGTATTTATCTCCAATGATGGCGACTCAATAGTTTTGTACCAAGCAGGCAGAACATTTGACAATATGGAGCAACAGCCTGACAATATTAGATAAATGATACAATGATGAAACAATATGGTGCAACTGCAGTTACTGAACCTCAACAATTCATCTCTATTTTGCAAGACTGTATGATTTGCATGGGAATATCTGAGTAGCCAGAGCTGAGAAGAATATGGTGAAAAGATTAATATTTGCGTCCTTAATGTGGTGTGGTGTCCATCGGAGTGGTAGACACACAATGAAAGTGTACAGAAATGTCATCATTAAGCCCAGTACTTGAGTTAATGTACTGACCAGTGACTTCCCACTGCAAATACATTAATACAGGGTTAATGCCTGATGGCAAAAAAAAAAGCAAAAAAAGCTTTTACTTATTAAATCTTAAAAACAGGAGCCTAGTAAGTGCTAAGTGGTTTCATACAGATAAATAGACCATTTGCATGTCTGTGTTTGTGTGAGTGTGCGGGTAAATCTCCTAATTACACAATAGACTGAAGAGGAGAGGCTGAGGGAAGTAACGGTGAGCTCAGGTACATGTAGAGTACGTATCGTCTGAGTATGTTTTGGGAGCTGAAGCCCTGCGAGCTGAAGCTGTCATCCATTCGCTTCTGTCTTCTGCAGCTACATGAAAGGAAAACAGCCCCTGCCCTCGTCTTTCTCTCTTTTCCCTGCGGTACAGGGCAGAGTTGGGAGATAAACAGGAATAAATTATCAGCTCTACAAGCTGAGCTTTTCTCCATAAAGAGGTAGAAGCAGAAGGAAAAGTGAGAGAAAGACGGAGTGGAGGAGAGATGGAGCTGGACAGGTGGAGCTGTGCAAACAAGAACTCATCTGACAGCTGGAAGCAGCTCATATGGCTAACTATCAGCACGAATTTAAAATCTGCGATTGAAATCTTTTTTTATGCAAAACATGCAGTGCCATACATAGCGAAAGACAGGTGTTCAGTGTATAAGCAGACAAAAAGGTCAGCAACACATAGAGTACATAAACACACAGTGTAGTGCAGAAATAACCAGTTAGTGTGAAAAACAGGACAAAATGCTGTAAAAAGGGAAAGTGAAAGATAGCAGAGAAGTAGAGGAAGAAGGAGAGCAGTTTGTTAGTGAGTCTGGAAGCTGCTGACAGACCCAGAATGAGATGTGACTTCAGTAAATTGAGCTGCTGTGAAATCGCGGACGGTGTATTATGTCTGCTGGGCTGAGACCCAGCTGATCAGATGACAACAGATACTGCTAACCTGATAGCTCTGGCAGAACATTTAGGTCAAACAGATTACCTGGAGTCCAGCCTCCCATGATGAGGTGGGACATTAACTTTTAACTGGGGCTGGACTTTCGCATTCAAGATGGATGGATGCTATTTTTAGCACATTAAGTTAAAAAAGTTAACTTCTCAAACAAGCTCTGAGGCTAAAGTATTTGCATATGAGCCCTTCCTACATGACAACCTTTAGTACTGACATCTACATTTTCCTGCAATGGAGGAGCAAAAATGTTAAATGATGTTTTGAAGCGAAATTACTTTATATTTATCTGATTAATCTTTTAGGTAAAAAGGCCATGTTGTAAATGTACACTAGTGAATGCTTAAATACTAACTAGCTCACTGGAAAAAACAAATAATCACAAACAATGCAACAATGTGATGTCAAATTTCGTAGAAAATCTTTATTCAGTAAAACAATCTCAAAATAAATTCAAAATTATAATAATGAATAATTTATATTTAGACTATCTATATTTATTCTCTTAGATCTGACACAACTTTTCTAAAAGAAAAAACCTTCAATTTGTCTGCTACAAAAAAAAAACAACTATTGTTTCTTGCCCTCTGTCCTGATTTTTAAATGAATGTGATTAAAATCTCTTCTTGTGACATTCTGCAGAGCAAAAAACAGATAAACAAAACCAAATCAAGATGCGACCTCTATGACAGAAGCAATTTTCGCTGACGTTTTTCAGTCAGTCCTGATGAAATAACTGTCAGATCCAGTTTTGAAGAGATGGATACATAGTGGACAAAAAAAAAAAAAAAAAGATAGATATTGCTGGACTGTTCTTGGATTCAAATACCACTCGTGCACTATAAAGCTGACTTGGAATTTTTCTATTCAGCTTGAAACAAAATTGGTGTGAACTCTGACCGTACCCACAACTACAGCGTTTGTAATCTCAGCCAAGACAGGTCCATCCATTACCCAGCAGCCAACCTTAGGGTCCATATTGCAGGCCATCTGTTACAGTGTAGGTCTAGGATCTGTAAGTGCTTAGGTAAACTCTCCACATCTCAATCCCAAATGTCGGAATTAGACAGATAGCTTGTCACGGTTCTCCTCACACACATCTAAACCGGTGCAGCAGATGGCATGGAAAAGTAGATAGATGCTTTGGTTGAGATATAAAGATGTCAGGAAAAGTTCAGCTCCATACTGTGCCATATGTTTCTATCCTCCAGTTAATGATGATGGTGTGTGTGTGTCTGGAGGTTTTATGTAGGTGTGTACAAATGGCTTTCACAACAGTCGACGGCCACCTTTTGAAAAGTTCCTCAGAGTAGGAAGGCACCGCCAGATGATAGATACTTATGGGCCATGAAACGGCTATGAGCCATCTTTTGTGGGATTTGAGCGAAGTCATTCTCAACATCATTTTTCATCCTAATCCATACAGACCATAAAAATATTTCTAACACTCAACAGAGAGAAAAGAAGAGACATAGAGAAAACAATGTTTGTGGCCCAAAACAGATCCCTGGATGAGGTCCAACAGGAGCTGGCAGCCCTCCACAATATCAGAGGCATTGCTTGGAAGGTGCCCCCATTAAACAGATCTTAAAAGAGTGTTTCATCCATAACACATCTTAGTGCAATTTTGTGCCTAGCTCAGGTGTAATTGATTTCCTCCAAGTCATTTCACTGCAGTGTTTGGTTCATTATACAGTGCATTTTGTTCTTCAGCTTTGTGATGCTTTTGGTGATTTGAAATCCTATTAAAGCCCGCAGTGAATCTCACTGAGCCATTTGTCTTGCTACTGTTTCATTGATGTGATATGTGGCCTTACATATCGTACTTGGGAGTCAGCTTCGTGTCTGCAAAGGACATAATAGGTCTCAGTGACGATCAAGCGAACTGTACAATGACAGTATTAAAAAAAAAAGCAGAGACACACCAAACTTTTTTGAGAGAAAATTAGATAAGTAATGGGTAAAATTTTGAGAATAGTTACCAATAATTTAAAAAGAATCGCTTAATATAATAACCCTTTTAGCAACATAATAATATATTTATTAAAGCGCCTTTTTACCTCCACCAAGGAGGTTATGTTTTTGCCGGCGTTTATCTCTTTGTTTGTTTGTGTTCAAAATAACTTGAAAAGTTCTGAATGGATTTGGATGAAATGTTCAGGAATTGTTAGAAATGGGACGAGGAACAAGTGATTAAATTTTGGAGGTGATCCAGATCACCGTCTGGATCCAGGAATTTTTTTTTTTAAGGTTTCTTTATCATTGGGAGATAGGGCATGACAGGACTGATCTGTCTATAAGGTCATTTAGCACCATCTAGAGGAGGAAGGTACAAACACTACCTTAAAAAAAAGTACAAACACTACCTTGGTGGAGGTCTGCGCTCTCCGTTTGCTTTTCTAGTTTTTGTCCATTTTTGTCAATAATTGTGTCAAAAAATGCCCTATGTGTAAATAATTTACACCCTTTTACCAGAAGTAGAACTTTCAAAATCTGTCAGGTATTTATTTTTATGTAATTAAATACCTAAAACTGTGTGTTATAAGAAGAAAAGGACAAAAATGGAGTTGAATTTTCTTCAACTTTCTTACAATGACAGTATTAAAAAGGAGAGACACACCAAACTTTTTGAGAGAAAATTAGAAAAGAAATGACTAAAATTTTGAGAATAATTACCATTCATTCATTCATTCATTCATT
>JAQQZY010000010.1:14103949-14114419 GCA_030068375.1 Ostorhinchus rueppellii | reverse complement strand
ATAGATAGATAGATAGATAGATAGATAGATAGATAGATAGATAGAGAGAGAGAGAGAGAGAGAGAGAGAGAGAGAGGGAGAGAGAGAGAGGGAGAGAGAGGGAGTAGAAAGCAGAGACAGTGGTTGTAATGGATGCTAAAACACAGTTCACTGAAGTGGACAATAGAGAGCCACAGGTTTTCAGCCAGGCTCCTGGATGAGTCAGCCACTGCTTGAAATAGATACTGCGGGCATGGCCTTCATCACACTTTTTCACCAAATGAATCATTTATCAAACACAAACACTGCGCAAAAGTACTGCTGATTTTCCATCTCCTGGTTAAATTGATAAGACAGCCTATGGAAAAATGCGTCATGTGTATATAAACACAGTGTGTGTCAACAGTGTTCACTGGCAAGGACCAACCACCATTGTTCCCTGGAGCTTTGTGTTTGTGTGTTTTGTGTGTATCAAGAGGTTGAGAGCGTACATTTTGGCCTGGTTATGTTTGCAGAAGGGTAATCAGGCCTGATGCCCAAAACCAGGCAGTGAAGCCAACCAGATCTGGGCAAATATGCAATTTATGCACACGCATGCGTGAGAACACACACACACACACACACACACAGACTGCTAGGACAGGGACAGAAACACACACAGAGTCAAACACATAATGCATACGATGCAAACAAACAAACACAAATCCAGATTTTCTTTCCTTGTCTCACTTTGGATTTCCCTTTCACAGACACAAGTTACCTAAACGGAGGTATACACACACAGCACTACACTCTTGCTCTCACGGAAAAAATCATTTGTCCTGGTTTAGAAACAGGTTGCCTATTCATCTTTCAGTTCATTTCAGCGGGGAATGGCCATGCGCATGAAAGAAGCCTGAATAAAAGCTGATCTCAGGGAGCCTGATTCAGGATTAATCTGCTAGCGCTCAGCAGTCTTCAGAGGCTGTAATGCCTTGACTCCTATAGACTGCAGGAGGGCTGAAGGGGAGCACTTTAAATGCTAATGGCCCTTTATGATAATTGATCACAATACAATGCAGAATCAGACTTAGCATTGTAGATCAGTCCTCTCAAAACCCCACATCCCCTCATCCTGAACCTCTCTGTTCTTCTTATCACTAAAACAACAGCTACACACACACCGAGCACGATGTGTGCCCACTGCCTTATACACATGAAAAATAGACAGTAAGAAAGAGAAGAAAAGCCAGGATGTAATAAAAACAGTGAAGATGAGGGGGTATATGTGATGAAAGAGCCTGTTCTCCACTCAAGGAGTGTAATCCTCTTGCAGGCTGAGTTGATACTCTCAGTTGTTTCCCGACCAAAATGCTGCCTGAGCCACTGGTCTGCCAATGCAGCAGACGCCTGGGGGGACTCACTGATCTGACTCTCTGTTGTTCATATAAAGGGTGTTTGCCGTTGTGGCAGAACATCTCTCCTCCCCTTCTCACTCTCACCCTCTTCCTCCCCCATCTCTTGCTTCCCTTTCTCCTAAAATGGGACACTGGGAGGTGAGTATAATCAGGATTACTCTGCACAAATGAAGCAAACACACAAAGATATGCACACACACACACACCAAATGAAGAGATACATGGACAAGTATGCTCACACATACACAGTTATGAAGGTTGTGCATGCATGCACACAGACACACAACCACACACAAACATACTGCTGCAGTGATGAGAATCTCTCGCCCACCAGAGGTTTTCAAACATGCAGAACTGCAGATATTCACATCTCCTGAAGGCGGAACAACACAACTGCAGTGTCCATAGAAAAGAACAGTTTGGGTGGAAGGGGACGAGGGTTAGGAGGGGGTGGAGGGTGGAACAGCAGAGAGCCTGTAAAAATGCAAAGGGAGGGGTAGAAAGAGAGAGTCCGGATAGACAGTGAGGGTCAGGCAAAATAGATGGCTGAGAAAATGAAAGAATGAATAAAACAAGAGAGAAGAAATTAGAAACAGACATTGCTGTGGGCCAGAGAAGAAGCTGGGAGTCAGACAGACAAAGATAAAGTGAGGAAAAGAGAAAGGAGGAAAAGTAGGAAATGGGAAGGGGATGTGTGATGCTACCCAACCACATCTCCATCCATTAGGTGGCCTGTAGAGCAGTAGTCCATATCCTGTGGGAAACCACAAGCCCCTCACATTTCACACAACTGCTATTAGTGTTGGTCAACCCTCATACAAAGTGATGAGATGAAACATATCAGGGGATGAAAAGATTTTTCAGTGGTAGAGGTTTAGTCAGTAATGGAACGTCTCCTGCTGCTTCTGTGGCTGTTGGTCCTTTTCTCAGACAAACCAAGATTTTAAAAGCCTGACCCACGCACAGTTTACAGACTTCAGTGCACTTGGATAGCACGATCTATCTTCTAATATATCACTCACCCTATACAAGACTGCAGGGTTGACTGTATGGCTTTGGGAATGTACTGTCACATAGTCAGAGTTTGAGAATTACTTTTTCTTCGGAATAGAGCTGTTAAGAGGGAGTGTGTGGGAAAGTGTTTTAGACATTTAGAAGTAGAAATCCCATTACTTTCTGCATAGACAATGATATGTGACTAACATTTGGAAAGCTCCCAAGGCTGGGGAAAGGAATAAAACTCCCCTGCTTGAGTCATTATTACAAATGATGAGCAAGTGTCTCAGAAAATATTTGGCTCTTTGATCTAAAGGTATGAAACATGACTAGAATTGCCGCCTCATAGTCGTATGCCTCTGCCAACCAGTCGAGTTATTGTTTACCTCCATATTAGTCCAAACTCAGATAATGACTATACTGAAGATTTTGAAGGAATATAATAAAAGGTGGATTTTTGTTGAAAATTAAGTTATCACTATCTTCATATTCGTGATTTCAGTGAATAATATGCAGTGAGAAACATGCTGACATCACTAAAAAATGACTAAAGATGGAGGAGTGGAGCATTAGTACCAGCAAAACTGGTGGAGTACTGTTGAAAACTACAAAGACCCATGAAGTGAAGAGGGTGGACTCCTATAAGACAACTAGACCGGACCCGAGTTATAGTGTTAGAAAGCATGTTTTTGGTATTTTGGATATTAAATGTCATTGCCTAATCATTTTATCCTTTTATGGAACTGTGTAAAATCCATGTAATATCATAATTAGTGCAAGAATGTGTGCTTTGTTGCAAAAAACAGTTATTTTTTTTATCCTTCACCAGTAATTCTAATCAGTTTATTCTTTATTCCAAGTGAATATTTGTGACAAATTTGAAGAAATCCCATTTTTCAATAATGCTGTCAACAATGTAGACATAATAAAACATAAAAATAAGGGGACAAAAAGGTAACTGGTACTAAGTTAAGAAATATCCAGTCACAAATAACTGTTGTGCTTTAAAATGTAGTAAAACATCCAGCTGTTTAAATGAACCAAAGTACAAATTTGAGGTATTTTGATCTCCTTTATGCTGTAGATTTACTAAATGCTTGTACGTAATACAATAGTGACACAATATCAGGAACAGCCCATCATACAAAACACAAAATATTCTCAGAAATAATATGGTAATGATGAGAACATGAACCTAAAATAGTATTAAATAGAATGACAAATCCTAACATCCTAATCCTAATCCTAACATCATTAAAATAAAGTATTATTCACCTGCATAATGTAATTATATATCACAGTATCAATGTATTTATGCTTACAATAACTAAAAATACTTTTTGCTTCTTCCTGAAAATTCAGAATAATTATTTCATGTTGATTCAGAAATTAAAATAAAAAGAATAAGTAAATGCCTTGCGCACATCCATATATTTAAGAAGATCCAGTTCTGCACAAATACAGCAAATCTCTGATGTTTGACAAATGCAATGTTTGTGATATTGGTCACACACTGGAATTCTGTTCACAGCTCAGGTCTGATCAGATGATGATGAGATTCACAAACAGCTGATTGTGTTTTCACAGACAGGACAGGGGATGCCACAAGTAAACAAACCTCAGAAAGAGAAAAGTATACACAAACAGGAACAGACAAACACAGGCACACACGAACACACACTCAGAGGCCCGCCCTCGAGGTGTAGTTTATGTGGTAATGCGCTTCAGATTGGGGTTGTGTGTGCAGAGATGATGGGCTGGGTAACAGATTGGCAGGAGTCTATTCCCTGGGCTACCAGCCTTCTGCTTACCACACAGCCCTGCCAACTCCACAATCGTCATCCATCTCCTGCACTCCTACACCCCTCCACTGCTCCTCTGACATCCCATCTCATCTCTATTGTTTCATACCATCCTGTTGTATTACTGAACGAACCCCTCCCTCCACCCACTCACCCTCCATCACACTCTGTCTCACCTCCCTTCGACCTCTTCCTCTTTCTTTCCTTCTCTTCCTCAATATCCTCTAGCTGAAATGGGTCGTCTGCCAAAATGAGTCCTAATCCCCTGATTTTTCTTCGTGTAGTAACAGCCTAAGAAGCCATCCTTCTATTCCTCCTTCCTTTCCTGTGGCGCTGGGCAGATGGCCAGTGCTCAGATCCCAAGCTGCAGCCACATGCTGAAACTTTAGTTCGTTGCATGTTCTTGCACATTAGATAAGTTTCCCTCCAAGGAGACAGTGTACATTAGATTAACACCCTCACCCTGGCCAGGAACCGCAGTGATTACGCCAAGCTGGAACGCTAAAGCAGTGCTCTCTGTGGCCCGATCACGCTCAGTTGCACTCCAAGGGACTATAAAAAGAACGGTTCACTGCAGCCTGCCGGAGGTAGGGTGTGGCATGGCTGTATTGTCACATCTGCAACTGACAGCCAAGGGAACTGGAGACAATGGCTGAAGCCAGGTGTGCGCATGTGAAACGAAAGCACCACTCAAGTGGAAAAGGACAGAGTTTGGAAATGTTTGCGAACTTGTCTCACCTCTGATAATGGCCAGCTTTGCGGTGACGGACACCTCTCCTTGGCTGTTGCGTGCCACACACTCGTAAATGTTCTCATCCCTGGGTGCTCTGAGCGGTTGGATCCTGAGCACAGCACCTGCACCCTCATCAAACTCGATAGTCTGGACAGGCCACAGAACCACAGAAACACACAAATTAATCACATCGGATCAAACCTATGGATTAGAATATGTGTAAGTACTCAGGACTGACCGATTGATTAGTAGATCCACTACTCACATTCTACCATGATCTGCATCTGCATTTTTTCATCCAATATCTAAAATAAATACATTTTAAAATGTACTGCTGACTCTGTTGTTGCTGCATGTTTCTGCTTATCAACACTGAAATGAGGAACTCATCCATTTACTACTAGTTAAAATGTTTAGTCCCTCTTGTTTAGTCTGAAAAATGAACATAAATGCTCTTAAATTGTACCAAATTGTGCTTTATTTAATTTGGCACTTAAAAGTATTTCACTGAAGCTTTGTATTTGACTTTGATGCCAATATTTAAATGTTTTAATTTTACACACACACAGGTGTATGAGTGTATGCGTGAACACCATGAAGGTGTAGAAAATGTGCTGTATAAGTGCAGTCCATTTACCGTTTACCACATATATAAGTTTCAAATATCATTTCTCAGTATCCTTGTACACAAATCGCCCAGTCCTTTGTAGGTACATTAGCATTTTTCCTTTATGGTAATAATGTGACAATAATTACAGTAAATTATTTTATTGATCACCGTCAGGACATTTCACTCGCCCCTCTTCAGAGAGAGGTCACAGGTCAGCTCAGGTTGTGTTTCTGCGAATTCAAGACACTTCAATGGAGTAGAAGCTTACCGACACGGAGGGGAGGGGGAGGGGGAGTCCTCTAGTTGGAATGCAATATCTGATTACTGCATTGATATACTGTACAGTCAGCCTGTAACGTCGCTGAGCTGTACAAATGAACAGTTATGAGGAATAGCCTAACTAACTAGCAACACAAAATGCATTGGATATGTGACATCCGGCTATTATTCTGAGGTAACAACCTTGTTTTCTTTCATTAAATTCATGTACTTAAGATTAAACATAGACAAATTAATAAAATATGCAACACTGCTGTATTTCTGTCAGACATTTCAAGAAAGAACATCGTATCATAATCAAAACACAAAGCAATAATTGTATCTGACCACTAGCAACAATGCTGAACTTATAACTGAAGCTATTTATATAAATGCATTTTCACTATTAGGTATAAAAATCTGTATATTTTACACTGCTACATTAGAAGTTAACCGTTGTGCACTGTGACAACCACCTCGATACGCTGGGAGTTGACCTTCTTGCCCTTCTTGTTCCAGTAGACGACAGGCTTGGGATTCCCACTGGCCTGGCACACAAATGAAGCTACCCCCCCTGACACGCCGATCTGGTTCGTGGGAATCTTGGTGAACTTTGGAGGTGCTAAGGGACAGAGAGGAGGGGGAAAAAGGGGGGGAAAAAACAGAAAAATCAAAACGCAAGTATGAAAGCTGACACTATTACATGGTAGACATCAATCTGACCCCCGTCACCAATAAAAGGCCCCATGGTGACCACGCCCCATTTGACTGTCAGTGACTGGTCAGAATGACTTGTGATCTGATGGCTGTGTGCTGTGCTTACTTCCTGGGTATCATCTAGAGGACATGCTGAAGGACTTCCTGTGGGTCATAAATAAAAGATGGGGTTGGGCTTCAGAGGAACATCTCTTTCTCTCTGTCTGTCTCTCTTTCCCTCGCTGCTACCTCCAGGGCAGGCTACTCATGTAATGCATGCAACAAAGGCTGTCATGGCACATGAGTGTTTCACAGGTGGGAAAAGTGTTGGCTGCAAATTCACAGCATATAATTGGTTTAAATGTATTAATAACAGGGTGTCATTTTGCACCTGCAGTCTAACAGCTATAGGGGATTTGCACTTGTAGTTTGATGATCTTAAGAATAGAATGAATATATCAACATTAGCTGCGTTCATTTTCAATTTTGCCCAAGGAGGTAATCTGAAGAAAACATTTCAACCATTATGTTGCCATTAATGTAGGCTGTATAAGTGCAGCATTTGCCCTGTGAAAGAAAACAGCAATTTCCAAGTCTGACACTGAGCCAACAGTACTGAACCTATATTTTTCACAGTGACTGACTCAGATCAGTCAACAACTTAATGCATCCACCCCTCGCTACGTGTCTGTGGCCTGTTGCCATGGTGCTCAGCTTAACTCCTCCTCAGCTACAGAATCACTGCTATCCATCAGGGTGAAGTCAGAATGACCCTTACCATAGCAACCTGGATCCCTCCTCCCACACCCACTATGTCTGGGTGGGTGAGGTCCTGCTGTGTTGATTCACTTCTGCTCTGAAACAGGAACAGGAGCAAAAAAAAAAAAAAAAAAAAAAGCCTATCAAATACTCACTAGCAAATTCTAAAGCTTGTTTGCGGGTCTTCCCACTCCTGCATCCTTCATTGGCTACTGGCCACACAAACTATTTTGCCGTTTCACTACAATGCCTTGACACCAACTGGAATAAGACTGTGTCAAAAGCAGCTATCTATGTGCCTATTGGAGGGTGTAGCTCGAAACTACCCACTCTGAATGTCAGGAATAAAGTGGTTTCCCTTTATGCTTGCAGTAATCCTCACCAGGAAAAAGCATAAAGCTGAGTTGGTACAGTATACTCAATCAGAACAAATTTATTCCCACCATTTTAAAACTCAAGAGCGGGCTATTTCCTGCCTGTTAAACTTGTACAAAGGCACACAGAGTATTGAACAAATTGCTCTTCTTCCCTGCCAACAATATGAAAATGCACACTATGAAAAGTCTGAAAAATGTCATGGCTGAATGCTGTCTTCTCCTGGCTATAGGATTATAAATGAATTTCATGTGCTTCTTAGGACGTCCACATGGGTTTATGCTCAGTCCAGAATGTTTTCTGTGTTCTCTTAAATGCGCTTCAACACCAATCCTCGTGCAAAACCAGCCCCACTGGCAATGTTACCACTTAAGCCTCTTCTGAAAGCCAAGGAAAAGCCCTGCAAGGCACTGGCTCTGGATGGATTTGCACTGAACAGAAACTTGTTATGATCTGAAGGGTCTAGAAAGCTGAAAGTGAAATAAGGAACTAATGAGGAATTCCGTCCCCTTAATAGCAGGCTTTAGTAGCTTGCACTTGTGCAGGCAGGTCTACAGCCGATCTACCACTGGTCACTTTTTATAGTAATGAAACACCATTGGAAGCTGTAGGCATTTCAGTGACTTACTGACTACTGCTGTGCTGAGATACGACTTGGACCAGCAGCATGTCTATTATAATAGTACATTCAGTTTGAAGGGCGAACAGAAAAGCATGTTCTTGGGAAGAGTAGCATTAGTTGATGGCTTAATGTAAAGATTGAACCATTAAATTATTCACAGAAAATTCAAGTTCTTTGAAACTGGAGCTTTTATTGGCCCTTCTGAACAACCAAAAGTTTTTTTTTTTTTTTAAATATCAATTTCCATGTTTGACTTTCAATTTTATCATATTTGATACATCAGGTCTCAATGCTCAAATATTATTATTTTTGAACAAACAAAAAAACATATATATATGTCTAACAAATTCCTCCCCGCCCTCACCTGTCTCATCTGACTAGATGGACCCCCTCATGTGCCCCCACCCTACTGCATCTTTACAGACTGGAACTACATCCATAAATGGATGTCCATCAGTCCTGAAGCATCTACAGCGTGTCCATCCATGGGAGTGGATCTCTTCTTCACTTTGGTTCTCCCTGTGGTTTCTCTTTTCCCACTGGGTTTTTGGAGTTTTTCCTTGCCAAGAACTATGGATATGGAGAACAAAGTCTATGGATGGGGGATGCCTCGGAAATTAATCATTTTCCTTCATCTGCTGTTTATTTGACTGTTGTTTGTTTTCATATCCAATTAATTCTATAAAGAACCGTGAGGCAACCTTGTTGTGATAGGGCTCTACAAATAAAAGTGAATTGAATTGAACAAATTGGTAATTACTTTTCAAAACTGGCAAAGTTCTGCCTCCTTCCTCATTAAAGATAATCTTGTAGTGTCACTGGAAAGGCTTCTGGTGACTTTATTCTTCCCCCTTGGTGGATTATGCATGTACTGCTTGTGTCTAATTGTATACATTAGGTCCTTATCACAGGGATCATGTAGAGGGCTTCACGACTTATGTATCAATAATGATATGTTTGGTGTTATAGGATTAAAGAAACATGCATTTACCTGGTCGTATTTGAAAAGTTATTTTACTGAAAATGGTGCAACTGCTGGTCAAATTGTGCATGATGTACTTCCTTAAAAAACAAACAATTCTTATGATAAAGTCACCCAGTGCAACCATCTGTGGTCTGACAAGCCTTTAGGCCACTTTTAATAATGCATCCTTTCCTGTTTGTCTTTGCTGTCAAACTTATTTGGAACTCACAGCCAAAAATGTGCAATAAACAAACTCTGTTATTCAAAGGCAGTAGGATTCTGGTGTGTCTAAATGTTCCGTTAAAGCTCGAGCAAAGAATCATCAGTGTAAGTGCAACATTAATGTGAAATAAATGACTTCTTCATCTGCATGGTCTTACTGTTACAAAGTCATTTTGGGGGAGGGGATACTGAATATTTTCTGCATTATTTTCATCTCAGAAATAAAACGTTTATTTTCAAAAGTTGAAATATATGTTAGTTGAATCTTGGTTGTTGTTGCTTGTCAAGAATTGCTAATATTTTTACCTTCACTCCTAAGTGTATTTAAGCTGTATTCGTCAACTCACTAATATTATAGCATGTGTCTAATTAATATAAATGTAAATTTTAATTTGTTTATGTTTTAGTCCACATTTTACAGTAACTGGAGCAAAAAATGAGAAAAATATGGGCTGAATTAATGATTTCTTTTTGTTCTTTTTTGGGTTCTAACACTGGATAGGAGAAGAATCTTTATTAACAGCACTAACTGTTCAACAGAGATGCACAGTGGGTGGTCAAAACACAGAGAGCTTTAATCCCACAGCGTTTTCCTGAAAAGTGAGTGTTGTGTAATTCTCCCTTATTACTGAGTCTTGTAATATTTCATATATGACGTCCACCTTCTCGAGGATCAAGGCCTCCAATTGGTTGTGGAAATTGAAAATAAAAAATGCATTACACAATTTCCATTTCTCCTAACAGTGAATCGTGCTAGGTCTATCTTTAGCCTGTATCTCTTTCATACAATGTGTGTGTCTGTGTGTGGGTGTGTGTGCGGACCACTGAGGCAGGAAATCTCAGGAAATGTTGTAATCAAGGAGATGATGAGGAGCATGCTGATGGGACCTCCCAGCTTATCAAAACATATTAATGATGGCACAGTCCAAAGCTGATGTACTGACAAGTACAGTTTAACTCATATGTGATTTACACATATGTTAACATTAGATAGATAGATAGATAGATAGATAGATAGATAGATAGATAGATAGATAGATAGATAGATAGATAGATA
>JAQQZY010000010.1:14068382-14088941 GCA_030068375.1 Ostorhinchus rueppellii | reverse complement strand
ATATACACACACACATTTACATACATATATACACATATACATACACACACACACACACACACACACACACACACACACACACACACACACACACACACACACACTACTGCATTTACAGAATATGAGAGCTTTTCTTTAGTTTCATGTATTTCTGGTTGGTTTTAGTTAGCTTTAAGGCTGCACATGAATGAATGAATGAATGAATGAATGAATGAATGAATGAATGAATGAATGAATATTTATTACTGTGTCCTGCATAAAAAGCCCTTACATGGGCTTGTAAGACACCAAAAATATAAACCAAAGACCAAATACCAGACAACAGGCACAATGTTAATTTATATCCATTTGAACTAAACCATTTCATCTCATCATCATCAGTGCTCCAGAACATATCAGGGTTTCAGATAAACATCTCATTAAACAATGAGGTTCTCACTTCATCATATAGAGGACAATAACAAAGAAAATGTGATTCATTTTCTACTTCTTTCAAATCACACAGCCCACAAAGTCTGTTTTCTTCTGGGATTTGATTAAATCTCCCAGTTTTTGAGGCCAGGGGAAAGAATCCTGTACGTAACGGCTTTCTTTAAAATTATTAATTTTGAGGAATTAAGTAGTTTTACTTTTTTTTTTTTTAACTTTTCTTTTAGGTATAGCTAGGGAAGCTATGATTCATAAAAGCTAAAAATGATGACAGATGTGATTAAATATTACTCAAAACAGCAAAAATGAATAAATAAAACATGGCTTATAGTCAATTTTATTCTTATAACATTAGGCCAAAACAAAACAAACAAACAAACAAAAAAAATCCAGCAATTCCACTGCTAATCAATTTTGTTTCCATGCTTTAATCTGTCATTTTCATGTTTCTATTTTGCCAACAAACATACAGTTGTAGTGCTTTATCTATAATAACCCTGGGGGACATGTTCTCTGTCCTCCACACTCTCCAGTTTCCTTGACCTTTTAACCTTATTGAGTGTGCTTCGTGCCAATATATAAATCCAGACTTGAATGTCACAATTACCACAATTACTCAGCACCTTCTACAGAGGGGTCAAAGGTCAAGTCCTCAGTCAAGCAGTTCCTGAATCTATGGAGGATTTATGACAATAGGCATTTAGCAGGATGAATACATGGCAGGCATTTAAATTCCCATTTAACAGCTGGACTGTATGTAATGGTCATGCCAACTAGACACCTGTCACATTTACCTGAACAGTAATAATAGCCGATAATTAATATTTATGCTTTAAGATACCTTTCCAGCAATTGTCATCTTTTTAATTAATTAGCAGAAGCTGTGCTCCTTGTTAGAATAATGCTTTCTCTGTTGTCAGGGGACTAGCTCTGCCGTTCACCCTTTGACCTGCCTGACTGTATAGCATTACAGTATTCCCATTTTCAGAATTGAAGCTAGGGCAAAAGATCCCTAAAATTAGCAGGGTAAGTGCCCTGTCTCTACCACTGCCCTGCAGCAGTGACGTTAATTGCACTCTATTTATACTTTAAGAGTGCAGGACTCGGAAAGATCAAGTTTCTGTTATGCTTTATTTCAGTGTCCTCAAGTTTATGTGAGTAGAGCAGTACAAAACCCATGTTTGGTATAAAGTGCTGAATTAGGTTGGCAAAAACAAGAAGTGCACACTAAATCTTTCATATTATTTAGCTGCCGTAACACCTTTGATGCACTCAGAAATTTCACTGTCTAATTTATGGAGTTGGCTGTGTTGATGGGCCGGAAAGGATGCACTGGTACTATCACCATTTCATTTTAAATATGTATGACGGCAAATGCCACAGTTGTAAGCAAGAGCCCTCCAAACTGAAGCACCAGTGATAAAACCCAAACAAGCCTTAGTTTTTTTTACATTTTCTTACACGTTAATCCAACCAGAGAAGGACTTTACTCATGTGGAAAACACCAGAACAAAGACCACACACATACAAGCACACACATTCTGTTCTGATACTGAATTTTATTCAAGTATCTCAAACACACTTTTGTTCTTGAGTTATCATCTGTTAAATGAATCGGTTGAGAGAGAGAAAGGCAGCATCAGTTCAGAGCCTGAATGTAAGTCTGTATTCAACTTTAGAGCCTCTCAGTGTGCATTCAACTTAGTGGTGCTTAGCACAGATAGACAAATAAAATATTTATGATAACACAAGAAACACAAGAGAGACTATTAAAAATAAGTCTAAGATGCAAGAACGGTCACAGAGCCATCTGTTTCATTTGTGTAATCTGCATTAAGGGTTAAAGGGAAAATTCATTCCAAAACTGATTATTAATAAATGTTCTTGGATCTAATCTGTGACTTCTCTCAAAGATATCAACAAAAGAGCCAAAGCTCTGTTGTTCTCTTAAATATGAGAATGCTTCTTTAACAGTGTGTTGAATACATTTGTTCATGTCAACAGTGTAAATGGATGTAGGCACAGTTTAGACTTCATTTGAAAATGTTAATTTGGACAAAACAAAAAGGATGACAAACCCTCTTAGTTAAATTGTGAAGAAACTAGTTCATTGTCAAACGAACAGCCACATTTCTGATGCATTATCATGTTAATAAAAGCATTTGAAACTGAATAAACCCAGGTAAGAGCTGTTTGTGCAGAGTTTTGCATGAAATAATTTGCCTGTGATTGGAATATTACAAACTGCATAGTTTATATAGGTCTGTGCACAGACTAGGGAGTGTTAGCCAAACAATGGTGCCTGGTGTCTTTGTTATAGTCAGGGGTACCACTCATTCTCAATCGAATCAAAGCCTTGCAAATGATTCCTCTGCAGGCTGTCCAACCTTGTGACAGTCTGAAATATTCAGCAATTGTCATTGCCCACACATAACTTGTAGCATATCCCTACCTTCGGTTATTACTTCTGCTTCTAATAAAGGAACATAACTTTTTTGTTGCGTCTTTCCAACCAATTTCCAGTCTGTAACAGGACAAAGGCTTTTGTCTGACATTTGGCACAATAAGTTCAACACCTTCCCAAATTAAAAAAAAAACAAAAAACACAGCAGATGGTATGTTTGAACAAGAGGATCCAGGCAGACACTGCCAGTGAGCATTCTTGTGTGGCTGAGTTTGTTTTTTAATTTTCTGCAAAACAGTTTCAAATTCCAGTTTCACTCCTCATTTCCATGCTTGTTATCTGGTTAATCTGATCAAATGCCTTCAAAGCCCATCTTCTCAAAGTCTAGCTTCCTCCAAACACACACAAGCACCATCATACTGCAAAAGAAAATTGCATTAAAGCCTATTAAATTTAAGTTTCACCCAGCTTTAAATAGCAGTAGAAACCCACAATCTCTTTAAAAATCTACATGACATAACATTAGAATGAAGCGACTGGCCAGATCTCAGCAAAACATTTAAGCCCAGAGATTAGGGTTTATTGCTACGGTTTGGTCTGACACAGGATCAGCTGGTACAACTAGGCCAGGAAGTGAAGCCCAACATAAAAGAAGACAGAGACCACAGATAATGAAGAGGATGTTGGTGGCAGGTCATTGTAAGGACTAAGAATAATCAGAAGAGTAGTGTGGTGATGCCTTTTTGGGGTGATGTAGTGAAAGTCAGTGCAGCTCAATGAAAGCCTCCATCTCCTCAGAGATGAGTCCCCTGTAGGGCAGTCTGTGCTTTTCAATTGCACGTGCCGCCAGGCACTGAAGGGTGACATAGTTTAGTGGGTAAAGGGCTGGGTGCCCACTGCTCTGCTCATCCAACAGCTCGTAGGCTGTCTTCCTCTGTGCATTCGTGGCATCAAAGTGAGCTCCAGCTTTCATAAGTTGTGCCATAATCTCAGGACAACTGTTGCTAGCAGCGATGTGCAGTGGCGTGTTGTTCTCACAGTCCCGTGAATCAACATCCGCGCCACACTCAAGGAGCAGTGATGCCACCGCCTGGGATGGGAAGCGGCCTACAGGGTAGCGACCCACAGATGTGGTTTCCTTGTCTACAGCCATGTGGAGGGGAGTGAAGCCATTACGACCTCTGGGGTTTAGCTTCAGCAGACGGTATACTGTGTGCTTCTTCTGATGCTCCTGCTCTGGGGTGCACTCCAGCTTCTCTAGCAGAAAGATCAGGTGAAGGATGATGGAGAGAGCCTTGGTGAACTGTGGAGCCTCTGGAGGGTTGTCCCTCTGTGCTACTGCTCTTTCTACTTCCCTCACACTTTTCCCCAACACAGTCATCAGATCATGAAAGGTGATGCGTGTTGATAGGGTGCCTTTAGCTCGATCTTGAAGGACAAAAGAGAAGAGCTCTGCAAAGGACAAGAAACTTGAAGCTGTCATGGGGCTGAGAGGGTCCAGGTTGCTCTGTTGCATGTCCAGAGCATATTTCCACAGGCTAATGCAGCGCTCAAAGTTGCCAGAGTCAGCATATACAGCACCTCTATAGCGGATATAATAGGAGGTGTCTGGGTGGGACGGTCCGAGGATGCGTTCACGGACCAATAAGGCCTGCATCCTCATTTCATCTGGGTCTGTGATCAAAGCTTCCAGTTCGTCTGCAGTGTTCACCTCCTGTGCGCAACCATAGGCGGGGATGGGAGGCCCAGGTGGAGGCTTGGCCAGAGAAGCTGCTTTGTCCCCTGGCTGCCTCAGCTCCATTGCTCTTCTCCAGTATCTCATCGCCCCCAAGAGATCCCGTTTTTTGTCTACAAAAGTAGCTCCAAGGAGCTCAAGTGCATCAATGCGTTCCTCCCTAGACGTGCGAGGCTGATGAGCAAGGTACTCCACAATGTTGGTGTGACCTGTCACACTTGCAGCAAGGAGTGGGGTCATCCCGTACCCATCCCTCTCCATGCGCGCACTGCACTTGAGGAGCATCTTCATGATATCTAAACTACCCGACTCAGCACAGTCATGAAGAGCGGTGTTTCCTTTCACACTCTTTCGATTGACATCAGCTCCACGGTCTAGGAGGAACTTGGCTATCTCCTTGTGGCCCTTGTAGCAGGATATCATGAGGCAGGTATGGCCGTGGCGATTAGCTACCTCCATGTCGGCTCTGTGTTCCACCAGGTACCGGACGATCTCCAGGTGACCATCAAAACAGGCGGCTCGGAGCGGTGTAGAGTTAGTGAATGTTGCATTATTCACAGAGGCACCGTGTTTTAGGAGCGTTTTGACCACAGGGAGGTGACCGGCTGCTGAAGCCGCCCACAGCGGCGGAGCCCCTTCGATAGTCTCGCCGTCAAAGTTCACCGATCCCCCGAGTTCAACATTCGCTTTACAATATTCAAGAAGGTAATCCACAACCTCTAAGTGTCCGTACCGAGAGGCTATCAGTAGAGGGGTCCCTCCTTGTGTCTTCTCCTCGGCTAAAGCTTCCAGTTCCTCTGGAGTTTTGTTGCTCAGCAACTTCTGGATAAGTTTTAGCTTACCATCTCTGGCCGCGTTGAAAACCGCCGTCGTTATATCCATTTTACTCACTCTGTGCTGCCGTGCTTGACTCCAGCCCCATAACCACCCGCTTATGAAAAAACAGACGGGTCTGGTTTTAAAAAGCAGGGAACAGAGATCTTAGTTTGGACTTGGTTACTACTGCTCATCTTTCTGCCATTTTGAGGGTGCTGTCAAGATGGCGTTTGTGTTGTTTGACAGGTCTCTGTTTACGATTTCAGCGAGGCGTTATGGCCAATGTAGTTTTGAAGAAATCCCCAGTCTTCGCGGATAAACATTTTCTGTCAAAGAGAACTACATTTCCCACAATGCACATAGCTTGCGAGACCTGCCAGCTGATAGGTGCGCTGGTTTTGTGTCACAATTGACACCGCCTGAACAGACTGAACACAACTCTATACCCGCAGCGGAGAACGAGGTTTCAGGGAGGTGCGGGTTATTACATCCAGTACACTCGTTGAAGGGAAACTTATTTTGAAAGGTGAGTTGATTCCCGTTACTGCTGGTTATATTAAGATAAATGAGCGAGTACGATAAAAATAGAAATGTAGTTTCAATTTTGAACGGAAAATTCGTTGCATGTCTCTGAATAACTTAGCTATTTACACTAACCCACACTTGTATTTATAGTGACTTAATTATCAGATTTATTTATACTTTGATTAAATGTGTAGTGTTGTGGCATAAATGAAGTAGGCTTAGTAGGATGATATTGACAGTAGGAAAACACATGAAATCTATTCCAACAAGTGAAATAAAATAACAGAGTTATTCAGGATGGGGGGGGTGTCGTTAAGGAGTGTTTTATGAATAAGCATGAATCAATGAATATTAGGAGAGATGTGTATGGGTGGTCAGTTGTAATTATTATGTAATAATGTTTTACCTTCAAAACAGCTCAAGCTTGAACTCCACAAGACCTCTGGAGGTGTGCTGTGCTGCCTACCATACCAAGAAGTTAGCAGCCGATCCAGTTAGTTCTGTAAGTTGTTAGTTCTGTAAGTTGTGAGGTGGAGCTTATATGGAGAAGGAATGTAGATGGATGTAGAACAACTATTTGAACTTCTAATAACTATGTTTAATTAAGATAGAAAAGAGATTATTTTTTTTCCTACCTTTTTCATCAAATGCATTTATTGTAGATTTTGTACAATGTTAAAACATACATTATTTCTTTCAGGATTTTTTTGTTTATTTATTTACAGATAGCAACTATATACATATAAAAACAATTCATTGCATATCACACAATTTCTGTCAGTGATCATCTTACTTATGAGACAGCATGGTGTTTTTCACTAATTAGTACCAGACAGCTTAACTCTGACTTAATAATCAGTGAGTGTAAAGATGTCAAGATGTTATTTATAGTGACAAATTACTTAATTTCCCACAAGTGAACTTTGTCAAAGTTTCTTATAATGCTAGTATTTGTCTGTGCTTTAGGTTATTTTGATAATTACAGAATAACATGTGCATTATATAAATATATACATAATATGTGTTTTAAAGAATAGGAGATTTAATAAATCAATGGGAGGGAAATATATGTTCTTTTTCTGTCCTAATTTTTATTCTCTGTCAAGTCTGTAAGAAATGAATCTTCTCTCAGTTTACAGATGAATGTGTGCGATATCTTGACTTCAGTGCTCCATAAGCAAACAAATTCCACTCTATGGGTCTAAGTGTTTTCAGTAAATTAATGAAATGTGTTTTCTGTCCTTTTGAAGGTTGTGGGTGCACTCTTGGTGTCTGGGCAAAGGCAAGGGCTAATCAGGTTAATACCATTTTTGATGCATTAAATATAGTGTTTCTAGACCCAATTAAAGTTTCCTTCTATTTAACCACTAGAGGGGGTATGATATCTATATGCTTTGTTTTTACTACCAAGAACCTCTAGGTTTGTTTTCCCTCTCTTTGAGGATCTGTTTGTGTATTACACTGATATATCCATATCTATCATTCTATACATAACGTGCAGTGATTCTATTCTACATCATTCTATTTCTTGCCATCTTCAATAACGATTATAATTTCATTGGATGAGCGGCTTGATTTGCAAATATGTTTTTAAATTAAACAGGGAGTTTGAAGGCACGCACAGACAATATATTTTATGAAGAGAGCCCCAGATACCTAGAGAGTGTTTGTCTCATAGGATGCAGCCTCAGGCTTGTTTGCATAACTGGAACATTTGGGGGAACAAAGTGTGGTTTATAATCATTTTCTAGGGCTTAATTTTTATCCCATGGAATTATTAAAAGACAAAATGTCTTCAAAAACCTGCAGGGTGAAAAAAAAAGAAAAAAACATCAGGAGGAGTTTTGTGTTTTTTATTTAGAAGTTTAGAGCCATGTCACATAACAACAGTCACACTGACACTAAATCTACTGGCTATTACAAACTAATTTCCCAAATATAATTTATTCAAGTACACGGAGGCCTCAGGAATTTCTACTATTAAATAAACATGCAAAAATGCACATGGAATATCGTTTTATTACATAGATACAGCTTCCACTTAAACAAGATCATCACCCATTGTATCACAGTTGATATAGTGAGCCGCATAACAAAGCTCATTAGAGAAGGCAACACTTTTGAGAGTCAATACATAGAAAAATACTCAAACAAAAACGACCATTCCACTGTTTACTCATATGAAGGTATGACTGTGCAGATCTCTGTACACCAAAACTACTAAATGGAGACTTTGTCAAATTGGACTTTATATTGTACTGTCCATCACTTAACATTAGACGCTATGATGACCCAGCTCCTTGTGTCATCAGCTGCACAGTATTAGATCTGTGAAGTGGAATAAAAAGGCAGCCAGCAAAGAAACCTTCAAGATGTGGAGCTGTCTGTTTTCACCTGACTTTTGACAGGTATTCCCTAGTGATCAGCAAGAAGCTCACTGAGCAGGATCTCTTTCTCTCCAAGAAGAACATCTCTCTTCAGACTGGTTCCTTTGTTCACTACCTTTATCTTCATTGCCAGATTTTTAACTTGTGCCTGTGGTAATGCATCGAAAAAAAAGTCCTCATTGAAAACTGGGTTCCTGCTGTTCTTGATGATGGTGCTTCTCTGTTTCTGCTGCTTGCCAGGGTTTAGGTAAAGTGCTACACAGCAGTTGATGCTTTTAAGGTCTGTCTGTCTGTCATAAAGGGCCTCAGCTGCAAGCACGCGCACTCTCAGCCGAGCTGCCTCTGCATCGTAGTGAGTGCTCAGCCTCAGAGTCCCCCCCTTGTGGAGGATGATTGTGTGTTCACGCTGCTGGAGGTCTGACGCTGTGCCCCTTAAGCCACTGCTTTTACATCCACGGAAGGCAGGAGAGCGAGGGCTGCGCATGCGACGGCGTTGCATGTTGGGGCTGTTGTCGGCGGAGCTGCATTCATCAGTGGAGAGAGAACTGTGACGGGCGAGAGAACGCTTTGCACGAGACATCTTGAGAGAGTGAGAGAAAAAAAAATAGTGAAGAAAGACAACTCAAGCAAGAAAAACACTTTGGTGTATTAGTAACTTTGGAACTGGTATTGCATAAAAGCAGGCGCCTAAAAACAGCAGCTCTTACCTTGGCTTGTGTCTCCTGGGTAATGGAGCGTAGCAGGGAGGCAGAGCGGGACAGGAGCGGAGAGTTAAAAGGAGATGACTCTGCAGAGGAACAGGTGTCACTCTCTCCACCACTGAAATAGCGGTAGGGGTTCGGGTCTGCAGGGGCCAAGAGAGTCCCCCCTTGGGAGCGCCTCTGGGAGTTAGGGGAGGTGAGAGGGCTGTTAGGGTCGCTGTGGAACAGGCTCTCTTTTCGGCGGGTATGTGGAGACTCCATCAGAGTGGAGAAGCCATAGGATGTCTGGGCCTTAGGGACATATGGCAAAGACATGGCGGTTTGTGACTGGGGGTCTGCATTGGTGTTTATGTCTACATTAGCCTTGTCTGATGATGCAGTGCCTGGTTCATCAGCACTCTCTATCTGGATAATGTGGCGGTTGGCTGACTTCTGGAGGTTGCGGGAGAAGAGCCGGGGGCTGCAGGGGTTCTTGCTGCTGCGAGCTCTGGGGCTCTGGCTACAAATTGCATGGTCAGAAGAGGAGGGTCGCAAGGTGGAGCAGGGCTGGGGTTCAGGGGCAAGTGACTCATCTGGTGGGCAGCAAATAAGTTTGGGGGGAATGAAGAAATCAGGGATTTTGTCTGGAGTAAGAACATTGGCATAAACAGAGACAGGAATGGCCTCTGTTGTCTGTGGGGGTTGGGATTGTGTCCCACTGCTCTCCATGGAGCTACGGAGCTTCTCCAGTAGCCACATGCCCACTCAGACGCCTCAGCTCACAGTTTGTCTGTTTACAGAAAAGTGAGGCATGAAGACAAGATATCACATCTGATGAGAGCAAACAGCTCATAGAAATTAGTCAACACAATCTGAACAGCACATATTTTATGATCAAAATGAAAGAAAACCATAATGAACAAGTTTAGTATTTCTAAGAATTAAGACACTAACATCATTAACAGTGAAGGAGTTGGAGCAGAGAATCATACAATTCATTAAGAATTAAAACATTAAAAAAAGTGATAAACTGTCTCCAAAAAATAAACAGTTAAAAGTTCCGAAATCACGTGTCTCATATTCTATATTTTTCGTCTTTTAGCCTACGCCTATTAATTTAATTAAATTGTTTTTTTTGTTTTTTTTTATCTTATTTTATTGTTGGTTAAATCATCACTTTCCATTTAGTCTACTAAGGCTACTTAAAATATTACATACATATATTAAAAAAAAAACGGATCTGAAGTTTTACCCTCATAAAAGCCCGACAGTCTTCCGTGGTATTTTCCTGCTCAGATATTTTACCTGTTGAATGAATAACTCTTCTCCTCAGTAGAATGAGTCGCTCGTCTGAGATTCTCCGTGCACAGAAGGTATTTTCCCGTCAGTTGAAGTCCAAGTATGATCCCAAACGCTTACCAGCGGTAAAAGGCTGCTGGATCAGGCACACTCGCTTTATATGATGTTGCCTCTGACTTCTGAGCCAATGAGGAGGTTGTGAAACCTTCCCATGGTATTTACCATAAAACTCTTCTCTGCGCAGGCACGAGACAACTCTGGTTCAAAACGTGTTGTATCATCATCCACATAGTACTGAGATAATAGGAGTTTCCTATCACACGCCTTATTGTTTTTTTTTTAAAGAGAACGTCATAGTTTCAGTAGGTGTGTGTGTGTGTGTGTGTGTGTGTGTGTGTGTGTGTGTGTGATCTATTGTCTTATATGTTGGAAGAAAGTGCATCGCTCCATACGCGCTGTGACAAGACTCCTTAATTGGACTTCCTGTTGGTCAATTGATGATAAACTGTGGTGACAGATAACCACTGATGAAAAAGAAGCCTTTGTCTTAATAATGAATGGATTTTGCACAGGAAGGAATACTATGCGAAACAAATGTAATCAAAATCAGTAAAAAAAAAAAAACAAAAACAAAAGAACGCAGCAGGTGGTGATATAAGAAGCTTTCCAGAATGGGAGGATGGTTTAGGCATCAAAGCTGTTTATGAGATGTTTTATTAGTTTTCGCACAACCCGGTTATGAATACTCAGAAACCTGAAAAGAGAAAAACAAACAAACAAAAAAACAAAAACAAAAGTTTATTATGCCCATTACTATAAATAAATAGTCACATCACAACAATAATTATTACATTTCAGTTAAGACTTGACATTAATTTAAACAACTTTTGAAAACTAACTTGCCAAACTTTTTTTACACACTAATTGCAGTATCCGTATTCAAGTCCATTATGCATTTAAATCATTTGAACTATTAAAAGCACCACAGGGTAAAAGCATCATGACTTGGTAAAACATTTCAGTTTATTTGAGTGAAAATGATATGATACAGTAACAGTGTTGAACTTACAGTAACAGGGTTGCACAAAGTAACGCAAAGTGCATTACTTTACTGCAGATCATAACATAAATGTGACAAAAAAATAAAATAACCAGCTCCACAGGAATCATACATAAACATGTCATGATCTGATCACCCTGCTACTCTAATTACAGTAACAGGGTTGAAAATCAATGCTGATGTCATCTCTATCTTTAACAGGTGCCAGCTGTGGAATGTAATGTTATCTATTAACATCATGATCAGACTTAGTTATATTAATAAAGAAAGAAAATTTGAATTCTTTTGTCTCATTCTGATAAAATAACAAACAGGGTTGTGTTACACTCAATAAGCCTGAAACACACGACAAATAGAAGAGAGGACTTCTGTTTGGTCTACCCATGGTGTTAGCACATGGCTTAATGAGGCATTTTCCTCTGTGTCATGTATCTAATTGTTTCCGTCTTCCTGGGCTATGCTAAATAGTTTGCAGTAATGAGGTTGTCAGTATGTTGCCTGACACAAGTTCAGTCCATCATCTCTATTATTAAACATATCAACAAAATCATAAAAAAAAGAATATTAAAACTTATTTTAATGGTTATGTTTCACATGCAAATTTGCCATCAAGAAGGTGGAACAAGAGAAAAATGCCATTTTGGAGGGTATTTGAAATGTTTTGAATAATATTTTGAAACACATTTTCTTAAATCTATATTTACATTTTGTTTCAGGACAAGTAGAATTTACACAACAAGTGCATGTGTTAGTGTTTTATTTCAAATTCTATGAGTGGGACAGAAAAGGTCCTCCATTAGTGGAAAGTTTAGCACAAATGTCAAACGCAATTTATTAGAACGAAATGAGCTCACATTACACTTGACTCAAAAAGTCTTGTTGCTAACTAAATCTTTTCTCAGACATGCCACTGACTCTGGATACTGACTTTCTGCTGCTTGCTGCACCAAAAACACAGACCTGTGGTGAAGCTGCCTGTTGTTTTGGACCCAAACTCTAGAGCAGCGTTCTTTATGAAGTGAAGGCAGTAGTATTAAATGAGGTGTGCTAAAAACACTCACCGTACTGTCATCTGTCTTGTCTGAAATAGGTGTGAAACAAGTCTTGGCTCAGTATTTATTTGAATTCTATAA
This sequence comes from Ostorhinchus rueppellii, assembly GCA_030068375.1. Taxonomy (NCBI): domain Eukaryota; kingdom Metazoa; phylum Chordata; class Actinopteri; order Kurtiformes; family Apogonidae; genus Ostorhinchus; species Ostorhinchus rueppellii. The sequence goes on along the minus strand of JAQQZY010000010.1, from coordinate 14,076,473 downwards.
CATAATCTGGCATAATGTGGTACAAGAACACACATGAAATCGAAGTAAATCTGAAGTAATATGGTTGAGTAGTTTGCTTTTTTTTCCTTTTTTTTTTTTTTTTTAAATTTTGTTAGAAAGGCAATGAATGCATTCAACCCACTGTGTCATTTGCCAGGTGTTAAAGATGGAGGTGGATCTGTCGTAGCATGAGCAGCCATCTCGTAGGAGTCATTTGGAGCAGTCAGCGTTCTGCAAGATCTTAAATGGACCCACAAATATGAAACCAATTTACTGGACAAATTTCACCACACATTCCCTTAATATAATACAGTCGCTCAAAATTACAGCCTCCGGTACGCTGAAATATAGGGTTCATTTGTTTTAATGTGTTCATTGTCACACAAGTCAGAACATACTGGAAATGCTGGAAAGCACTTTCAGAAAAAACATCCTTGTCTTTCACAATTTTTCCCAAACCTTTTAATATATGACCTTTCTTTTTATTACATTTTCACAAAAAAGACTTGTCCAAAACAAAACAATCTCTGTATGATCTGACTAATGACAGTTTTCCTTTTCTTTTTTCCAACATGTAGTACAATATAAAAATGGAAGCAATTCCTTCACTCATGAATGCAAATATAATTAAGCTCAAGTGGCTCCGTAAGTGAGAAAAAAGGTGTAGAGAATATCTAAAGAGTGTGTAGCTGCCATCTAAAGGCGTCACTACCAATGCATTCATATGTAAATGAGATCCTTTAATGTCACTTTCTGAAAATAGAGTGTAGTCAATGAGTGATTAGTGATGCACAATTAGTGCAGCAGGGACACTCATGCATCCACTCGACCAGTCACATGATTCCTACTTCCACATAGAAATATTATTTGTTTTTGTTTTTTTCCCACATAAAAGCACCACATTTCTAGAAGCATATGGAGATTTAGCAATGGAAAAAAAACACATTTCGATCTTAATAATTTACTCCAAAGCTATTAACATGAACATCTTACTTTAACATTGGACCAGAGATGCAGAGAATGTGTAACACCAGTATTTTACCAATACGTTCTAAACTGCAGATCTGATGACATGTGCACCAAATCAGATTTATAGTCACATATTAACAGAAAAAAAAGCCTGATGCTTGATCCTTCACTATTTGAGAATATTTTACTGGACATAGTTTAAATATGTCACACAATGACATTAATGAATTCTACATTATCTTCTGTAAAGTGGAAAATGATCGAGTTAACTGAGTTAAAAGAAGGATGTTTTGATGATGCTTTATCTCAATGATAAAAAATAAGTAAATAAAATATTTGGTTTCAGTTTTGGTAAAGTTAATAAGACAAAATTGTTACATATCAATCAGAACCAGTAATTATCACAGTACATGTTAAACTTGAAGAAACAAGATGGTTGTTCCTGATTTATAGTCAAAACATGTCACATATAAAGAGATTTTTAAAAAATTTTAATGATTAAAATGCAAAAATATTTATTCAAAGTTAACTATAGATATCTTAACAGTCACTGGTAACTAAAATCATCTATTGATCTAAAATGTTTAATAACCTTTGAACTGCTAATCCGATCAATAAATACAAATTATTCTGGTAACATACACTTTCTCAGCTTTTCAGCAGCATCAGATATGATCCATTTGGACGTCCAGAGGGTCTGTAGTGAATGTGGAAACACCAACTTTGTCTCCAACATTGAATCACTAATATATTATTATTGTAAATAGTTCTTTTATGGACTTTTCATTCAAAAATTAGAAGGGGAATTGTTCTTTCGGATGTATTTATCTTGTTACAGGCTCCTGTCCTTTCTAAATGAAGATACAATTAAAGAATCACCAATATAATCTATGTAGTTCGACCAATGGCAGTGGATGTAGATGCTTGTTTTTATGTTCAGCTAATGATGTATTTAGCTGAAAAAAAACAAATAAACCCAAAACTCTCAGTTTGGTTATGATAAGCTTTGAATTTACTCATGGTTAATAAATTAAATATAAGAAAATACTTGATTTTTATTGAAAAATACAGAGGATTAAATAACAAATTGTGATAAATCACTAAGGAAAGGCTAGATTTAGGAGAAAATTATATTGGGAGTGATAAAACGATATTACTTGGTCTTTAAAGGTTAAATTGTGCATAATAAAAAATCTAAACATTTTGTGTTTTCATTAGATAACTCAAATAAAATATACCTGCTGTCACCATGATGTAAAATTATATTGTGACTCCTTTTCATTTCAAAGGAAAATGAAAAGTGAGAATACAAAAATTTCAAAATAAAATTCCATCACATTAGTAATTATTATTGTTGAGCTCTACAAGTGCTAAAGATACACACTGAATTATTAATTATTGTAAAAGTTAATGGTTCACTTGCCATGAAGTATTTTATATTTGTAGTGTATTCTAATAATATGTGCCCCAAAATTGATGGTGGAGTGTAGGGAGAGTTGTAGTAATAATTATGAATATAAATACCATAGTACTAAGGAATTGGAGAAGACATGCCTGCTTGTCACTGTGGGATATTATAATTACTCAAAATTCATCCACACGAGCCACTTCACAGTTTGAATCTCATTTATTTCAGAGTGAAGTGTGAATGTCATGTTCTCAATTTACTGAGCCAAAAGAACGTCTATGTAATAACGATGCCTTTCATTGACATTTTTCACAGAAGATTTTACATATGATATCAACAAACAGGTATAAGTTAACAAAATTACAAGTTAACAAAATTAATTTAAACCAGTGGTGCCGGGGGACAACAAACCCCGCCCCTTGTGTGTACTGGAGCTTATTTTGGCTTCGATCCAGCTGATGTCATCATGAGTATGTGTGAGCTGTTGTCAGCATAGACACATTTCGGCACATTATAAATGAAATGGGGGGAAAAGATTTTAAAAATTCAGAAAATTTTTGAACTTTGACCAACTTTTTCCAAAATATAATCATATCTATAGCTATAAATATGTCTTAAGTATGGACAGTATGAACAAGTGTGAATGCAGACACACAGTACATGTGACGATGTGACTGTGTGTCAGTTTTAATTGGACCAGGCTGGTGCTTCTTTTTTAATGAGGCCACTCACTAGATTTCAACACTTATGTGATTCTTCCTACACCTTCTCCAACCCAACCTTCAGAATCAATTGCAGCTTTTCTGGCTCCAATTACATATCTCTGTAGGCTATCTACAGGGTCTACAGTATACATAACACTACAGCTGACCATCTGTTGACCTGAATAATCAGCTGGTATGTTTGACAGATGGAGAAATGTCATCTAATTGTGTTGGAGACTTCTCACCCTGCCTTGGTTTTGCCTTTTAGTTCCTTTTCAACCACTTTTTCATGGCATAATTATTTTTGATTCTTCACATTTACACAAAAATGGCACTTGAATAGATGAGGCTATATAAATACGGTAAACTGAAAAACCTCCACCATGCCCTGTGTTACAATATGACACAAGTTAGATCATTTTAACAACCTTAACCCATACAGACTCAGTGCTACTTTTGTGTAAGCTCCAGATGGAACCTTTCTTAAGCAACTCATCACCATTTGTCATAATATTATCCTCTGTATTTTGTGTATTTTTCAGTGAAAAATCAATAATTTTCTCTTATTTAATTTACTAATTATATAGATGTTCATAAAGCTTAGATCAAAGTGGAGGGTCATTACATCAAAAACAGGGAAAATTGAAGAAAAAATTGACATTTTCAGCAAAATATAACATTAACAAACTAATCAAAAATTGTCTCCACCCACTGTCACTGATTCAACTTCATGGGTTTTACTGGTGAATAAGATGACAGTGTTTCCATGTTAACTACAGTCTCTGAAAAGATGATAAACTGTATTTTACAACAATTATTTACATGGATTGATAGGAATAGTGGCTGGGAAGTTGGTTGCGTGATGTTGGATGCCAGTGGCTGTTTGGGTCTTGACGGGTTGATCTAAGGGTCCACAAAAAATTAACTGTATTGGTAATTTTGCAGGAAATTCCACAGCGTTTGGAATCTGCTCAGTTTTGTTTTGTTTTTTACACTTACTACTGTTTTCCACCTAAATGTGCAGCTATTTGCCCTTGTTTTGCATCAGTATTTCCTACTCTTTTATGTTGTAATGTTAGTGGTGAAGCACTTTATAATATATTCTGAAAACATCTACTGGAAAATAAGTGGTTATACTGTATCTCAAGTTTCTAGTCATACTTTCAAAACAAACCACTTGAAAATGTTGAGCTTAATTTTACAACTTTACATAACATGACCACAGTCCAGTATAAATTCACTCCTGGTTTTTTTTTTCTTTGCCTATATGGTGCACTTATTAAGCTACGTCCTTGTCTTATTCTCTGTTGCTTGTTGTGGTGTGGCGGTTGCTCCATTCTCTCAATATTTCAGCTGAACGTTCTCATGGTTTAAGGCTTGTGTCAATAGGTTTTTCTTCTTCCTTCATATCTGAATGAGATGAATGAACAGTTCTTTTTATAGAATAATAAAGAGCAAATAACACCTTAACACCTTGTATAAAACCTTGCCATGCCACTATTGGGAATAATACTTAAAGGCCTATAGACTGGAGAGCCAAGAGATACCTTTTGAATATATTACTCAGCATTCAGTGTTGAAATGTGTAACCCCTATAATACCTGGATCCAGCGCATATGACCTTTAGTTAAATAAAGAGGATTACATACCTATTAAGGCTCCAAAAATCCACTTTTACTGAATAAATGGAGCCGAGTCCGTCTTTTTAAAGTGTAATAAAACAGGCATCAAGGGCACACATTCTTTCTTTTCGTAAAACAAATCTAGCACCTGGTAGACTAGCTACTATCACACATTTGGACCTCTCATTAAAGGCCAGTACAAACCGTCTGTAAAACCATTTGTAAAGTCAAAACTGGGCTGAACACCACCAGCACGAATACAAGTACGCTATTACTAAATGTGCTCCAAGTGTATATGATGATATTTTATTTGTTTTTATCCTTCCAGTGACAGTTTCTCTGTGCTGAACTTTGTGCTTTTTTAAGATATTTATACCATCCAGGGCTTTTCTTTTACATTTTCAGTTTTTATACTTTTTAAAAAAAAAAATTATTATTTATATTTCTATGGCCCCTAAAAATACTTGCACCTTCAATTTTGTTGTACTTGTACAATGGCCATAAAGACATTGTATTGTATTCTGTTCTGTTCTATTCTATTCTTTTCTATTCTGTTCTGTACTATTCTATTCTATTTTTTTCTATTCTATTTTGTTTTGTTTTGTTTTGTTCTATTCTATTCTACATTTCACATGTAAACATAAAGGGGAACACAAGGGAAAGTATGTTCAAATAAAAACTGAAATCAGTGATTTGTCATGTGATGTCCATTACACTGAAAATTACACCATGGAATGTTATTTGATCTTTCATCTCACGCAATGCATTGTTTGTCAGAACAAACGCGAATTTCAGTGTAGTTTCCTGTGATGTATGCCAAAAAAAAAGATGAAAAAGTAAAGGAAAAAAAAAAACTTTTTACTACTTTGTAATGATGCTACTTCTTTTCACATTTTAGAGAATGACGATACAGAGTGATGAAGCTTTTTAGGTGTCTTTTTGTCCCATTATTCCTGAAAACAAGTCTTAATGTCTGCAGCAGTATGGGGTCCGTCTTGTCTTGTTTTTGTTCTTTATTTTCTCATGTGTTTGCGTGTGTTTAGAAACCGAGAAATCTCAGCCCGTCTCTGCTCCAGAAGGACTAGAATTTCTTGTATTCTTTTGTACTAAGTCAAGATCAAAATCAACTCTTTTTTTTTTGCCGTGTTATTAATCCTAAATTGGTGTTTTAAGCCACAGAGACCCAGACCCCCACTGTTGACTAAAATCATCTACTGATTTATACTGTTTAATACCTGTTGATCCACTAATCCCATCAATACATGTAAAAAAAATTGGTGTAAAATACAGTTTGTCATCTTTTCATGGTCATCAGATATGACCCATTTGGATGTTCAGAGGCTCCGTAGTTACCGTGGAAACCTTGTCATTGTCCACAACATTGACTCACCAGTAAAACCCATAGATAGAGTTGGCTCAATGACAGTGGATGGACACAGTGGGATAACATTCAGTTAATGATATATTTTGTTGAAAATTCACTTTTTTTAGTTTTATGTTTGGATATAATAACATGAATTTACTCTGGATTTTCACGAGCATCTTCATTCATTCATTCATTCATTCATTCATTCATTCATTTATTTTTTGAACCAGCCTTATCCCCATTGGGGTCACAGGGGTCACTGGAGCCTTGGAGCACCCTATAATGTAATAATTTACTGAAAATGTAATAAAATTTGCACTTAACTCGATCGAAAATGTCATGAAACCCAATAATGTAATAATTTCATGAATAATGTAATAAAATATCCAGACTGATATTGTGACATCTGCCCTTTAACCCAGTAGTCATGATGTTGTTTCAAATCCAGTGGATTTAACAGTCTGAGATTCTCAAAACACAAAATGTAGAACTTTGGACTGAAAATGAACATATATATTACATTATTTGTCAAGTATTACATTATCAGTTTTGAAAAAAAAAAAAAAAGACCCACCTGAAAATGTAAAAAAAACCCCAATAATGTAAAAAGGTGTTACATTATCAGTAAGAATGTTATTACAATATCAGTCAGGATATTTTATTACACTATTGGTGAAGTTATTACATTATTGGGTTTTATCACATTTTCAGGCGTTATTAAATTTTCAGGAAATTATTACATTATAGGATGCTACAAGCCTATCCCAGCTACTTATGAGTGGAGGTGGGGTACACCCTGGACATGTCACCAGTTCATCACAGGGCTGATATATAGAGACAATCACTCTCACATTCACACCTATATGGGCAATTTAGATTAACCAATTAACCTATCAGTGCACACGTTTGGATGGTGGGAGGAGCTGGAGTACCGGGAGAGAACCCACTCAGATACATGAAGAACATGCAAACTCCAGAGCAACTTAAGTATAGGAAATGAAATATAGGAAAATACATGATTTACAGTGAAAAGTGAAAAATACATATGACATTATAATAATTGGTGGTAAATCACTTAAAAAAGCATTGGGTCTTTATGAGTCAAACCTTTTCCTTGCGTGTGTTTGCAGCCTGAATGTGATGAACACCATAAAACCAGACCAGACTGAACATGACGTACTGTATATCGTGCTTGTACTGTCTTTTCTTTAAACAAGCATTTTCTGTCATTTTTTTCTTTCTTTTTTTTTTTTTTCAGACAAGTTCAAGAGGAGATGTCTTTTTACCTGTACATGTTTCGACCGTTATCTGCAGTCTTCCTCAGAAGGCGTCTGCTGATGGCTGTGACGTGTCCTTATGTGATGTTTTTCCTAAGTGTGGTCAACCTGACAGGTCTGGCAGTTCTGTCTGAGGAAGACTGCAGATGAAGGTAAAAAGACATCTCTATATCTACACTTGTCTGAAAAAAAGAAATTAAAAAATGACATTTACTAAGTAGACAAAATGAACTTGATGGATATAGCTTATTCTGTATTTTATCTGATGTTACATATGTTTCTGATTTTGTTTTCCTTGCATGACATGAGGACAGGCAACTAATAAATCATGCCAAAGATTTAAAAAAAAGTATTCCTGTCTCATACTTTTGTGATATTACATTTTACTGACAAATGTACAGACACTGTGAGTGTTTGAACAGCCTTGCTATCTGATTCACATCTAAAAATACTCATTGCTATAATAAATAGTGCTGTGACTGTATTACCTTAAAGTGACATTGCCTTTTAATATTTTAACCAGTTCTTTTTCTTTCATCTGCCCGTAATTCCCCGACTTTTGCATCCCTCCCTCTGACTCTGACTCCTGCTTCATTCCTACTCACTCACCTTATTCTCCTCTTTAATCAGTCTATTTCTTTAATTTGCCACCAGTTTCCAGGTCTCCTCCCACACACACACACACACACACACACACACACACACACACACACACACACACACACACACACACACACCCACACAC
>JAQQZY010000010.1:14010508-14024568 GCA_030068375.1 Ostorhinchus rueppellii | reverse complement strand
GGTGGGCTGAAGAAGGAGGGAGGGAGTGTATATTTTCAAAATCTCACTTGTGTTGAATTGCTGGAACCGTTTTTTTCAAGATCTCCCACCCTACCTTTAAGGAAACATTAGGTTAACTAAAACTGATTTCATGATGTGAAATATGTGAATTTTTCCCTTGGAGTCAATAAAGTTCCTCTGTGTGTCTGTATGAATATGAGTAGTGTTAAGCGTTTATTAATGATCGATGGAAATCCCCAGATAATGCGCCCACATATAAACCCCATGTGTCAATATACTGTAGTTAGTATCAGTTTAATCCTTTCATGCATGAATTATGAGAACCTTATTCAAGATTTTTTTTTTCCTGAATGTTTTTATTCCTTTTGGGGAAGTAAAAAAAAAAAAAAACAAAACAATGTGATTGATTTTTTAAAAACCTATTACAGTTACAAAACCATGTATATACTGATATACAATGTGAAAAGTATAAAATAAAAATATCTTTAATGCTGCTAATCTGATGTGTTCTCACTTTTTTTTTTTTTTTCCCCCCAACTGCCATTAGACTGTTATTACACATCTGTGTAATAAGGCAACACAGTTCCCCCTCTCAGGTGTAATTTTATTAGTGCAATTATGGTTTTATATGCAATTATTTTAACATTTCTCTATTTATTAATTGTTATATTAATATTTATACCGTGGTTTGAATGTATTGCCTTTTTACGCTTTATTCTCTTACTTATTTCTGTAGTTGTTGCAATATATTTCTGGCTCCTAAGGTGTTTTTATATTTCTTGTGTTTATGAAATAAGCTGATAAAATGCTATTTCGGTCTGCACTGCACCGTGTTGGTATTGTGCCTGAATGATAAAGGGAATCTTGAATCTTTTAACATACTTACATGGAGACAATATGCAAAAAAATAAGTAAAATAAAATACAAATTTTTCTTTTTTTTTTTTTTTTTTCTTTTTTTTTACACTCAAGCATGTCACTGCAGATCAGATTTATCTAGAACACCTAAGTTACAGTAATGGTATGAATTATAGTGTTTGGGATGTTGCATAAGTGTCCACTGTGTTGGTTGATATGGAACTAAAACAATAAAATCCATAAATATACAAAAGAACACCTCTGAACAACTGTCCACTGTGCATGAAAGGGTTAATATGATCAAGCGTATGTGTTCACAGTAATTATCCCCAGTACACAGAGGGTGAAAGTTCCACAGTGAAAATTGTAACTACACTGGAGTTATTAAGAGGAACTACGGTGAAAACTTTAGATCTGTAATGTTTCTCACACATACACCCACGCTGCAATTTTTATTCTTTGTACCAAAAAGACTTTCACTTCACAAAGTTCCCCTTTTTACTTTGCGAGTGGGCTTACGTACTCAACCACATCAAGCATCACCAGAGCTTTGTAACTCTGCAGAACAAAGTAAACACAAAGAAACGGTAAAGTCGATTTTTAATGGCCTCGACAGAAGGATGAAGTATTTGTTTAAACTCTGTGGGAAGCCTAAAAATCAGTTCTGTTCTTGTAGCTTCAGCAGGTTGAAATGTAGCGAAAGTTTGGGTTTTTTTTTCTAAATTGTCACGCAGCAGTTTTAGTTTTAACCCTTTCATGCACAAATTATCAGAGCCTTAATTAAGACTTTTTCCTGAGTGTTTTTATTCCTCTAGGCATTAATTAAAAAAACAATGTGATTGAAATTTTTTTTTTATGAACCTTTTTTTTTCATGGAGGTGCAAAAATGCCCACTCAGCTGGACACCATGTATTTAATTTTTGAAGCAAAGAAACATATTTACCGATGAACTGTGTGAAAACTATGAAATAAAAACACTTTTAATGCAGCTAAACTGTTGTTTTCTCACATTTTAACATACTCTAATGCCAGTTATTATTCACTTCATGGAGATAATATGTGTAAAAAAAAAACTTAATTGCAGTCTATGAACAAGCAATTGATTTACATTCAAACATGTTAGTGCAGATCAGGTTTATTGAGAAGAGCAAAGGTATAATAACGGTATGAATTGCATTGTATGGGATGATGCATAAGTGTCCACTGTGTTGGCTGATATGGAACTAAAACAACAAAACCCATGAATATACAAGAGACCAGCTGTAGAATAGCTGTCCACTGTAGTGTCCACTATGCATGAAAGTTTTAATCTGTGTTGGGCTTTCTGTTTTGTTTTGCTTTTCTGTCTAGTATTCCCTTTGTAATGAGCCACTGATTGAGCTGACAAATCCAGGAGCCAGTGGTTCCATATTCTATGTAACACGTGATGACGAATTTATCATCAAAACTGTTCAACATAAGGAGGCGGAGTTCTTGCAGAAGCTGCTTCCAGGATACTACATGGTAAGTCAATGCAAACTGCTGCTCACTGTTGTTACATTATGCACCATGTACATAGTAAATAATTTATCCCATGACTAGATTTAGACCTCTACTAATGCCCATAGTCTGCTCTTCTGTTCATTCTACAATATTATTTAGCCACAAGCAAGGAACAAACTAGAAAAGCACTGGGAGAGTGCAGACTTCCGCCAAGGCAGCTCAGTGTCCCCATGCCCTATCTCCCAATGATAAAGAAACCTTTAAAAAATTTCTGGATCCAGACAGTGATACGGATCACCACCAAAATTTGATTTGTTGTTCCTCTTCCCATTTTTAACATTTCCATAAAATTTCATCAAAATCCCTACATAGCTTTTTGACTTATGTTGCTAACAAACAAACAAACAAATGAGCTCTACTGATTCCATAACCTCCTTGGTGGAGGTAATTATTCAATTATCCAGATCAGTCTTTGATATCTTGCAGAACCTTTTGGAAACAATGTATTTTTTTCCCCGTGTCCTGACCATTCTTTGTGGAGTTTTATGCACAAATGCCCAAAATGGTTCTATCTAGCAATGTTACAGAATCCTTTAAAAAATTCCTGGATCCAGACGGTGATCCGGATCAGCCCCAAAATTTAATCATTTCTTCTATATCCCATTTGCAACAATTCCTGAAAATTTCATCCTAATCCATTCAGAACTTTTCAAGGTGTTTTGAACACAAACAAACAAACAAACAAACAGGTAAATGCCGGCAAAAACACAACTTCCTTGGTGGAGGTAATTATTACCAGATTTTCAGTTTGTCATGAGGTTCCAGTTTATAGTGAAATAAATTTTTATCATAGTTGTAGTGACTTCAACCAAAACAAGTCACTGCGAGGCTGAGGATGGAGTTTTCCTTTGTGTGACGAGCTTAACAGAGAAAAATCACTGCGAATTGAAAATAAGTTTAAGTTTTTATCATTAAGAACGAATATAAATAACTTATGATACCGCGCACAAACTCAGAATTAAAGTGATCACAGCAAGCAAAGACAATAGCGGTCAATAAAAAAATACGGCGTCCCTGCTCACTCTCTCTTCCTCCACCTACGCAGGTGAGCAGGCGCCTATAAATTAACATCTACACCCATATTCCATGACCTACTTATTACCTCATCAACAGGAACAAACAAAACAATAAACAATATTTTAAACAATAACAAAGTCCAATGTTTAAACCATTATACCCCAACAAAATACATCTAAATTCATTCATGACCATAAACTCACTATGCTGCAGCGCTGACCTCTCTGGTTCTATAGGAAAGTAGTAGTAGTAGTAGTAGTAGTAGTAGTGGTAGTAGTAGTGGTAGTAGTAGTAGTAGTAGTAGTAGTAGTGGTCGTGGTAGTAGTAGTGGTAGTAGTAGTAGTAGTAGTAGTAGTAGTGATAGTAGTAGTAGTAGTGGTAGTAGTAGTAGTAGTAGTAGTAGTAGTAGTAGTAGTAGTAGTAGTAGTAGTAGTAGTAGTAGTAGTAGTAGTAGTTTTATTTCGAGCACATAGAATCAAACAATAAAGAACCATACAACATGATCAAACAAAAGTTTTTTGCACTCGAAAAGGAGTGGGAAGAAGTATAACTTATAGACTCCCACCCCTTTTTACAAACTAATGGTTAATTAATTCAGCTTCATTTACTTTGCAAACACAATTTTATTTATATATATATGCAACAACATAAAAACATCGGTACAATCATTCACATACACTTTTTCAGTTCCTCACACATAATCGGATTTACAAAGTCAGTTATATGAACTATATTATTTATATACAGTTGAATATTTACTACAAAAATAATGTTCAATACATGTGATAATATGTCCTCATCATAATAATTACTTTCAATATTATCTTATTTTATGCATATTTCTATGTTATAGCTTGATATGCACTTATTCAGGTAATGTTCTGTATTTTGGTCTTATACTGGATTTATACGTCTTTTTAATGCACATATTGATGAAGACATTTTCAAATTTTGATCCAGGTTATTCCACAGATGTACCCCTTTAACAGAGATACACTGGCTGAAAATCTAACAAAGAATGACAATTTAGCTTCCAGGGAGGGCTGGTGATGGTCACACACTAAATAGTAAAATATTTGGCTGCAAGAATAAAATATGCATCAATCTCATGAAAAGTTGACACCCTGTTTGTGATGTTAAACTATGAGAATAAATGCAGACAAATAAATAAATCCATTCATTCATGGCTCCTACAATAGTTACTCTTCAGCTCTAAGCAGTTCCAAAGTCGTTTCTTTAAATAGATCTGCTCCATATCCCTCCGTTCCATCCAGTTTCATGGAAGTCAGTGTTTTAGTTTTTGTCCTGTTTGTCCATGTGTCCTGCTGATAAACACAAAAAAACAGATAAATGACAATGACCACATATCCACAAAGTCGAACCAAGATCATGCACTCTGATCTTTTCTGGTAGGTCAGGGTTTTATAATTGCAATTCTATTACGATCCCAAACAGAACATTATCTTGAGCCGTAGGTTTTGCGAAAGAGCGTCTGAGTGTGTACTTTAGTGTAAGATAGCAGCGGAAACTTCTAGTCAGGTTTATCCTCTTTATCCTACCCCTGTTGACCCTGGTCAGGAGTGACGCCAGCCAGGGGCTTTGTAATAAGTAAGAGCAGAGACATTGTGCCTTGCCAAGACCTGTTCTAAGTAGTACTTAACAGGACACACAGCAGCAGTAAACGCACACAGGCATGGGCTAACTCCTGTGGATGGGTCACGCTGTCATGCAGGTGCAGGGGCAGTAAAAATGCACAGAATGCATGCTGTTTTACTGAATAACCTACTGTATTTTCACCTCATTCTGTTCCCTCTGCTCTTCTTTTTCCATCATTACATGTACACTACTGCAGAATTTGAACCAGAACCCAAGGACGTTGTTGCCAAAGTTTTTCGGCCTCTACTGTGTCCAATGTGGGGGCAAAAACATCCGAATTGTTGTGATGAACAATATTTTGCCACGCTCTGTACGGATGCACCTCAAGTTTGACCTGAAAGGCTCAACGTATAAAAGGCGAGCATCAAAGAAGGAAAGAGAAAAATCCAAACCTACATTTAAAGACCTGGACTTCCTGAGCGACGTTCCTGAAGGCCTCACACTGGACCAGGACACGTACAATGCCATGGTCAAAACTCTGCAGAGGGATTGTCTGGTGAGAAGATTAAAATTCCATTTTTCATTTAAAGAAAGCAGCACAGTAGAGCCTCACGGAAACCGTCTATCTGTTCAGTAGATGAGTTGAAGAGAAAATGAAACGTGAAGTACAGATCAATTAAAAGATAGAATTAAGAAAAAAGGAACGAGTGCGATAAAAAAAGGCTTTGAGGTGTCTTATTTTTAATGAACATTTTCATTTTTTCCATGTTGTATCTGTGAAGCTGAGACATTCTTGTAACTATGCGTTTCATGTCAGGTTCTGGAAAGCTTTAAGATTATGGATTATAGTTTGCTGCTTGGGGTCCACAATAAAACCCAGTCAGAAAAGGAGCGTCAGGCCCAGGGCTCACCTGCAGGAGGAGGGGATGAAAAGAGGCCTGCAGCCCAGAGGTCCTTGTACACCACCGCCATGGAGTCCATACAGGGTGACTCCATGTGCAGGGACACGCTGGACCACGATGACACGTAAGACATAGTTTCATAACATTTAGACTGATTATCAGGGAAAATCCATATGTGATGCGGATGTTTGTTCTCTGTCTGCAGTATGGGTGGGATTCCAGCTGTGAGTAGTAAAGGGGAAACCCTGCTGCTGTTCATTGGAATCATTGACATTCTGCAGTCGTACAGGTGTGTCCTTTATTAGTCTCACTATTCATTCATCTATAACTGTAAGGGTGGTAGGTAGATTCTTCACTTAAACCTAGCAATAAGGATTTACGTCACACTGGCTTTAATTCAAAAAACAAATATAAGTCACTCGTGTTTGTTTGTACTTTCAGTCCATGAATGGTACAATGTGCAGCATATGTGAAATTTAAGTGTGAATTACTTTTTGTCCATTTCACACAGTTTGTGTGAAATGGTTGTAATGTACCTTAAAACTACTTCCATTCCTGATAACAGATGTACAATGATTTCTATGGAGGAATCAGGCCAAATTTTCCTTTATACTTCCTCTTTGGTGTCTTAAGTGTCTCTTCTGCTTCTCCACAACTACGACAGTGTGCAATATTAGGTACCGTTAACTTAGAAATGTATTCTGAAAACATCTGGTGGGTGATGACTTAAAGGGCTCATATTTATCTCAACCCACTTTTATTAGTCTTTGGTTTATTTATTTGTGTATTTGGACCTTAATAGTTCAAGAAGTTTGAATTCGAACCCTCCAGGTGCTGCAAAACTATCTTTATATTCATTTTGGCAAAAATCAAGTGGATTTCTACAAAGCATTTTAATTCCTGCTTAATTTGTTACATCTATAATTAGTTACATCACAACATTTGCACAATCAGTAGCAGCGGTTGCAGTCCATACTGAAAATATGTCCAAAGTTTCTGCCGATTACCTAAAATGTTCAGTTGTTGGTTGAACAGGACAGAGCAGCACAGCCAACCACCTGGAGGGGGCGGGGCATGAAGTGGCTCATGTGCATTTAAAGGGCCAGCGCTCCAAACTGGTGTCATTACTCAGAAATAGGGTTGAAGATGGACCTGTGGAGTTTAATTGATGAAGAATTCAGACCTAAATGTAGCATTTACAGTGTATGAGGAGCACAGGGAAATGTTTTAAAAAGCATAACTGCATTAAAAAAAACAACAACAACATCCCTCCTTTAAACTAGCCATAATCTATGTGAGATGTGTAAAACATGAGGAGCTCTAATGGTAACAAACTAATCCCAGAGATGGTTTTTCCAGGGTTATGGGCCTTATATTAATGCAGTCACTGAAAACAACATTTTTACAGTGTATATCCACATTGTAAGTGAGACTGTATCTGATAATTCAGCCTCAAGTTGCCAGGTAACCACAGTGTCTGACTGAGATGAACTAAATAATTTAATTGTCTTGTCTGACAGACTAATTAAGAAATTGGAGCACTCTTGGAAGTCTCTCATCCACGATGGAGTGAGTAGTTTTGACACAAATGTTATGTAACACTGTATTCATGTGAAAACATTACGACGCCAAGTCAATGAGTATATTCACCTGATCTCTTAAGTGTATAAAACTAAACATGTCAGGGAATTACAATCTGGATATGAATAAAATTGCCTTGACTGTCTGTGTTTATTTTATCTTCATCCTCACAGGACACAGTGTCAGTTCACAGACCTGGTTTCTATGCTGAAAGATTCTACAAGTTCTGCAGCACCATTGTCTTCAGGAAAAGCTGCTGTGAGTTGACAGACAAGTGTCAGTTTAACCCATAAAGACACAAACGTCCACTGGAGCCAAAATTATTTACAAAAAAAAACCAAACTTAAATACCTGTTGATCGTATCAACACATGTAAATAATTGGTATAAAATACAGTTTGTCATCTTTTCATGGTCATCAGATATGACCCATTTGGATGCTCAGAAGCTCTGTTGTGAACGTGGAAACACTGTCATCTTGGAGTTGGATCAATGACAGTGGATGGAAACATTTGGTTTATGTTCAGTTAATGATATATTTTACTCTTAAACTCACTTTTTCTTCTGTTTTGGTTATAATAACCCTCCACTTTAGTTTGAGCTTTTATGAACATCTACATGATCAGTGAACTAAATAAATCACAAAGAAAACATGAGAATAGAGAAAAAAATCATTTGTGAACAGCCATGAAACAGCACTGGATCTTTACGGGTTAATCATATGTTTCGTGACAGTAATGAGGACACACATTTTCTTCTGTTTTATCAACAATTTGAGTCAGAACACATTTACCCATTCTGTGACGTCACAGCTTTGCGACCATCTCCATCGAAGAGGGGACGAGGGGCTCTGTCCATGTCCAAATCCAGTGCTACTGGAGCCGGATCAGGAGGACAACGTCCCTCAGTGAGTGACGAGAGGCGGGAAAACCAGGACAACCTGGAGAACCTCCGAGGAGCTCGCAGCTTCCCCATGCTAGAGGATAATGGTAAGATTTATTTTAAACTCAATGATAGTTTATATCAAATGAAATGGGAAAATGAGTCAAAATAGGACTCTTTATTTTAAGCACTGGTTCGCTTTTTTTTATATTAAGTAACTGTTGTAGAGGTAAGAAAATCAGGTAAATGGATTAAAATGGTCCCTGTCAATGTTTTACAATTATATCTGATGTTTTTGGATTAATTTGACTGTTTTATTAAAATATCTGTTGCATTTTACACTTGGAGGTGTTTAAAACTGAGCTCATTTTCACTATTTTTTTATAACTGTTAGGTCATTTAATCAACATCATAAGATCACCACATGTATGAACCATCACTATCCTACATGAACCCTGTGTGTACAAGGTCAGCTGTGATATTTTCCAGTTAAAAGGCTTATACTGGAACTGGAGAGATGATGTGTAACACAAATCACCCACAGCTACCACAGCCTCCAATGAATTAATTCCATGTTTCCACAGACTGTATCACTCACTGAATGTGGTGTGAAGCTCATTGATTACACACATCTACAGTATACTGTGGTATCATCAGTTTTTCAGCATAGTGACTCACTACTCCCTCTGGTGGCCACATATATTTACAGAGACACATCAGCTTTTGGCTGTGCATACATTCAGTGCATATTTCTGCATCACAGTACATTGAATTATTTAGCATGACATCAGAACTCTTCATTCCAAACATTATAATAATAGTTGTAGGACATTTTTAAATATTTTACAGTAGAAATTCTATTAGCTCTTCTCATCCAAGACTTTTTTGAGAAAAAGCAGCACATTTACATGCAGGATAAAAGATGAGACCTGAAAAGTAATGAGTAAGATGGAAAAAAGTACAATACATGCCATTGTGATGTGGTGGAGCAGAAGAACAAAGATGCATAAAATGGAAGCTCCAAGTTGCAAATTTGCACGCAGGTGCAGTTATTGATTAAAAGTACTTAGATGCATTCTACCTCAGTTCATTGTGCTTGTCTGAATCTTGGCACACTATCAGCTTCAATTGTATGCAGTTGAGTGCTCTATTTTCTCTGTAATTGAAATGAAGTGAACCTCAATTGATCCCAGTTGCACAACAAGAATGGTAAAAACTTTTACAAGTCTAGATCTGTTTGGATAAAAACCTGAAGAAAAGCATCATTTGAGTTAAAGAAGCGACTTAAAAAATATATAGTAGTGCAATAATTATATTCACATATGTATTTTATACTGCATTAAAATGACAAAACAACATTTTTAAAATATTCCTCTTGTAGCATATTTTTTTCTTTAACACTCTCTGTGATTTTCTTTTCCTCACACCTCATAATGTCTTTTATATCCTCTGTATGTACAATTTAGGAAGAGAGCCACCATGCACACCACCTTCATTTGAAGATGCTACCACAGCATCGATTGCAACCACCCTCTCCTCTAACAACTCCTTACCCACCACCCCCTTCGACACACCAGAGCACCCACGCTACAGGAGACAAATGCACTCCCCAAGTGTGGCCAGGTGAGAAGAATATGTGAATGTGCAGCGCCAAGATCCCAGTGTTCAGGAAGACAAGTAGAATTTCTCTATTCAAACACTGTCTTCTGCTTTTTGTTTTTTTCTTCTTTAGTGGAATACTGGGATACATGTATTTAGAATGCAAAAATGATACTTTAACTATAGTTACAATTGAAATAGATGATCAGAGTACAGTTACATTCTATTACTTGTAACTTTTCTCTGCACATCTTGTTGAGAGACAGGGGCAGTAGAGAAACTGGAAAACTTTGCAAACAAGAACCGTGTTAATGCTTCTTTTAGTGCTAATACACTATTTTAAGTCTTTCCTTTGGGTACATTCTTAAGATCAATAATTACTTTAATTACATTTATTGAGCATTATTTACTGTGGAATTTAAATGTTTCACCTAAGCATCGTCATAATAATATCTGTACTGTAGTAAACAATGCACGCAGTGTCGCTTCTGTCCACAAACTATAGGATGGAATTACAATGAGCATCAAGTAACATAATTAACACAGTTCGGAATGTATGTTATTGTTATATGTTTGCTATTTTTTGTCAGATGTAGTTTACCACCACCAGAGTGTGAATGTTTGAGTGAATGAATAATGGATCAATAATGTAAAGCATTTTGGGTGTTAGACAAGTGCTATAGAAATTATTATTATTATTATTATTATTATTATTATTATTATTATTATTATTATTATTATTATTATTATTATTGTTACCTCCGCCAAGGAAGTTATGTTTTTATGTTTATCTGTTTGTCCGTTTGTCTGTTTGTGTTCAAAATAAGTTGAAAAGTTCCGAACAAATTTGGATGAAATTTTCAAAAATTGTTAAAAATCAGACAAGGAACAAGTGATTCAGGTGATGATTTGGTGGTGATCCAGATCACCGTCTGGTTCTGGGAATTTTTTAAAAGGTTTCTTTATCATTAGGAGATAGGGCATGACGGCACTGAGCTGCCTATGAGGTCATTCAGTGCCATCTAGTGGAGGAAAGTATAAACACTACCTAAAAAAAAGGGGACAAAAAAGTACAAACGCTACCTTGGCGGAGGTCTGGCTCTCAGAGTGCTTTTCCAGTTATTATTATTATTATTATTATTAGTAGTAGTAGTAGTAGTAGTAGTATTTATACAGTATGTTGTAGGTTTTCTTAGTCATTTCTTGCTGTAAGAAATATAAAGTTTATAGCAGCCTTTTCTGCTGTCATTTATATTTTAGGTCTGTGACTTCCAAGGCAACAAAATGCTCGTAAGGAAAATGATTTATGTTGTTTATTGGATTTCTCTCGAATTTAAAATCGGGTTTTCATCCTATTCTGGACCAAATAGCACACATTTATCTGTACTCTTTACAGCAAGTGAAAATAAATATTCAGAGATACCTCAGTGTTGTATGAATCCCAGATTAACTGACATACAGAAATGTTCGAAATCAGTCTGGTTTTGTAGCTACCTTTTGTAATTTAGCCTCCACACAATCACCGTGGAGTGGAAATGAAGTAGTTAGATGTGACTGAAGTGTGGACTTTTAGCTTATATTCAAGGGGTTGAGGCTGAAAAGTAATGGGATAACTGACTCAGAATCAGTTTATGCTCAGATATGGTGTGTTCTCCTGGTTAATGTATGATAAATGAAGTAGATTAAAGGTCTGGAGTTGATTCTAAGTGTTGAATTTCAATATGGCATCCAAAAAGGTGTCAATGCAGGAGAGGTAGCCAATCATTTAAAAAAAAAAAAAAAAAAAAAACTACATCAAACTAACAAAATGTATGTCACTGTCCAAGTTTATACATGGGCCTGGCTGTATGATAGCCATTCTATTTAAGGCTGTGTATGCTGTAACCTGTAAAAAAAAAAAAAAAAAAAAAAGCCTACTAAAGCAGTTCTGTATACTCCGTCCGTGCTGACTGATGTTTTTTTGTGCGTTTCAAGGTCACAAAGAGAGATCGTTGAGGTTCATGGGGAAAAGCAGGACACCATAACCGTGGAGGTTGAGCTCAGGTACACACAGACACAAAATAAATATCACACCTGGACTACATCTGTCTTCATAGCAGTGTTTTGACAGTGTCTTTTGTCTCTTTTTATTCAGTAAAATCCCGAACAGCACGGAGCTCACGAAGATGATCGAAATGACATCCTCCACCCATTTGTCACCTGATGATCAGCCCCGGGTCGTTCATTCATCCAGCCCGCCCTCTGTTAGTCCATCTTCAGCACATTCCTCCTCCACCCTTCCTCCCTCCTTTGTCGCCTCCACCGCTCCCTCGTCTGCTCAGTCATCCGCCACACTCGCTTCATCCATTCGTCCGTCCACCAAACCCCTCACCTCTCCCACATCGGCCCAGTCTCACACTCTGTCCACCCCGGTTGTTCGTTCAGCTCCACAACCCTCTTATTTAACTCCCTCGGCTCCAAACTCCTCCACCCTCCCTCCTGCTTCGGCTTTTACTCCCATCTGCCCCGCGTCCCCTCACTCCTCCTCTCACCAGCTGCCGACCACACCTCCCTCCTCCCTCCCCCCGAGCCCCCAGGTGCCCCGCCAGGCATCTCATACGTCGTCCAATCAGCTGTCTGTGTCCAGCAGCCACAACTCATTGGATGGGGAGGTGCAAGTGTCCGACATCTACTTTGTAAGTGCCTATTGTCCTGATGTTTTTTTTTTTTCCTGACAATATCAAAAACTAGATGATAAGACATAAGCAAACTGAGGCACAACTGTATCAGTACCTATCTAAAGCAAATATATCAGCACACTGTTGCCCATAAAGGTGGAATAAAATATTTTTAAGGCGTCTCATGAAATGATTATGACAACATGATTTACTCTTGATAGTTAAAGTGTAACTGGGACTCAGTATGTGATCATTGCACTTGGTCAAAGGTGATTACTGTCTGTGTAAATAGGAATAAAAACAATAATATGTCTGAAAACAAAATTATTCCAACTTTATGGGTAACAGAGTACATTAGTGCAGTATTCAGGTCCTTTATATGAGTAAAAGTGCAAATACTGCAGTGAAATAATTAAACTATACATGAAAAATCCTACTTGAATTATTATTATTATTATTATTATTATTATTATTATTATTATTATTATTATTATTATTATGTATCCAGTTTTATGACAGGAACAGCATTTAAATGTGAGTGTTCATCACATGATTAATGGAAGAGGAAAAATCTTAGTTTGATTAGTTTAGTTTTTAGCCATTTTAAGTTTTTGGACTTCCACATCTTTGCATTTTAGTGAGATATTGAAAGATCTGATTACTTACTTCTAGGCTCCTGGCAGATATCTGAAATGTGACACTTCTACATACTGCTTTTTATAAAACTTTGGAAGCCAGAAATGTTCAAACCATTGGATTTAATTTTGAGCTGTGTGTTATTTGTTATTTATGATGCACAGTCTTCATCTTCAAGGAACTAAAGTTGTCAGATAAATGTGGTGGAGTAAAAAATGATATATTTTTTTTTATGTAAAAGAGTGGAAGTATAAAACACTGTAATTTTAATCGTTTTAACAGTGACGTATCTCAGTTGTGTATTTAAATATCATGCCTGAGTGAACATACATCTCACTTCTGCTCTGGGAAGTTGTTTCCGGTGCTGTCAGTCCTCTTCCAGACAGTGAAGACTTTATTCTCCCTGTGTGTTTTTTTTTTAATCCACTGGGTCTCTTGCAGTGGCCCAGTCAGGACAGCGTGATAGAGTTGTGATGGTGAGGGGGGAGGGTGTGCACCGTGTGCACCGTGTGCTGCTGTGTGCACGTGTCATGAGGGTTGCTGTTGCTGTCCAAAATGCTTCTTTCCAAAGCATGAGGCTGCTCCCAGTCACAGGTCATGCTTTTGAATGTATCAGCAAAGCACCGTGGGCGTCTCTCCTGCACAGCATGGTGTGTTTATATCTGTCAATCTGCACTCTTGCTCAGTGCGTTTACATGCACATTGGTGTTCTAGTTATACTATCTATCTATCTATCTATCTATCTATCTATCTATCTATCTATCTATCTATCTATCTATCTATCTATCTATC
>JAQQZY010000010.1:13960954-14010408 GCA_030068375.1 Ostorhinchus rueppellii | reverse complement strand
TCTATCTATCTATCTATCTATCTATCTATCTATCTATCTATCTATCTATCTATCTATCTATCTATCTATCTATCAATGATGCTAGTGCACATGTAAACACACTCGGTGTCACCCACAGCTCTCCTCATTTGTGTCATTTTACGTCATATAATGGAGAAGTCGCCATTTTCACAATCTTTCCTTCCTCATTTCTGTCACAAACTGCCTCTATCATCTCGTTTTTTCCTTTTTCCTCTCCTTCACTGCTTTACTTTGCACCCTATGCATTTGTGTCCTCATCTGTGTGTGTGCGTGTGTGTGTGTGTGTGTGTTCATCCATCAGTATGCAGATGGCAGATATTGGGTGTACTCTCCGATTCTTGGCCGTCGTAAGCTAAACTCTAGCTCAAGTTACAATGTAAGTCTCCACTCAGTTAGTTTGTCATTCATCCTGCTAGCAGGCGCTCCAGAGTAAAACCACTTTGCTGGTAACTGTTCCATTATCACAAGCACAGCAGCTTATGGATGCTCAGAAATCATTTGGCAAAAAGCTACGGGCTTTTCATATGACTTATTTAGTCCTCAAATCTGCATAAAGTGTTTTAAATATGAATACTGCCGCTTCTTTTGTGCATTTTAAATGACGCTGCCTCTAAATGTAGAAAGTTACCAGTAAAGAATAACTTCAGACATTTATTCTTGCATCTCCGGTTAGGCTAGTGTAGCTTGTATTGACTTCCTTAGGTATGTGGTCTGTAGCTGATGACCTGGTTAGTCTTGTCGGTGCTTGGCTGGAATGAAAACATCCTGACTGATCTGTTTATTAAAACTGCACTTCCTGCATATGACGTATCATTTGATCCTAAATTTAGTCTGTTCTGGTTTAATAAGCTTTGAATTTACTCTGAATTTTACAAACATCTACATGATCTCTAAATTAAATATAGGAAAATGCAGAATTTTCACTGAAAAATGCTAAATGTAGATAATATTATCATCAATTTTGGCAATTCACTTAGGAAAACGTATAATAAATCTGGGGCTAAGTGATGTCATCAAAAAGTTGAATCTTGTTTTTGTCAGTGTTTTGTTTGATTAAAAAGTCCCATTCTAAACACAGCCCATTTGTTTGTTGTTTGCATTTGATGTCATCACTTTGCCTGTGTCATTTTTTTTTTTTTCTTCAGTTGTTTTGTGTTTCCTGAAAAATCTGAAAAATTGACACTGGCAGTTATTTTAGAAGGTGACCATTTAGAATATTTGTAGAGCAAAAAGCATATCCAGAGGTATAATGTTATGTTAATATTGTGATTTAGGAATTTTTCAGTAGAAAAAACATAAATAGTCAGATTAACTTGTTAGATTCTGTGTTCATATTAAAATATAAGAATAAATATGATGAATATAGACTCTTAGACGCTGTAGAATTCTTTTTCACCTTTTATATCACACAGCATAAAGTGCAGTTTTAAACTCTACGTCTGCCGTGTCACATTACGACTGAACACGTGACTCCTTGGCTAATCTGTCGTCCTTTTCTTTTTCTTCTTCTGCTGCTCTGTGTCGGCTCAAATCTCCAACAGCAGACTCAGGAGGACCGGAGCTGGGTGTACTCTCCCCTGCACTATGGCTCGGAGTCCAGAAGAGGCTCAGACGGGGAGAGCGAGACAGTGAGTGTTCATTTCATCCATGATTTATCCTCAAACGCTGAGTATTTTGTCTCTCTTCATCTTTGTTTCTCTCCGTTTGCTCCTTCAGTAACTCATGGAGGAGACAGCAGTGATGGGTGGAGCCAGAAGCTGTCTCCATATGCAGAAGCTGTGAGGTTTTACAAAGCCACTAGAACCTATGAAGATTTAATGAATACTGTTTAATGCGGGTTGCCCTGGCTGCATATACGATCTTGCTTTGCCAACTGTGACAGAGACTAAAGGAATTAACTTAAATGCATTGCTAGCATACACAAAAAAAAAACAAAACATATGCACACACAATCATACATGCAAACCAATGTCTAGACAGACAATGATAAAAAAAATATTATGCAAAAAAAAATCATTAAGCATAAAAAATCTGACTGATTATGCAGAGAAATATTTACAAATGATGCTGTGAATTATGTGGTCCTTGAGTCAGGTATTGTGTAGAGATTTCTAAGTGTTCATGGGTCGTGCTGCACTGTGCCAGCTTTGGCTATGCAATATGAGATATGTTTTATTGATTCCTCTTACTCATGCTCAAAAACTACTTCAGAGTTCATTCAAGCATTTATTTTTTGTCATGGGGCATGTTGAAGCTGTGAATAATTGATTTTTAGCACTTTAAGTGGCTGAGAGGTTTTTCTGGAATTGTATATTGTATATGTTTTGTTATTTTGTCATAAGTTGTTGTTTGAGAACACACTCTGTTGCAGAACGTTCATGTTTTGTGTGCTGTATACGCACAGTGTCCCCCTTTTCCAGTGGTGTGTGTAAAAATACGTAAAAAAAAATAAAAAAATAAAAATCTGACATTGAATGGTCGTGTTCAATATGCCTTATTGACTGTGACTTATTTTGGTCACATGTAATCATTTAAAATATATTTTCAGAATTAAAACAATATAGCAGCCAAGCAGCTGCAGTATCAGGTCACTTTTGGGGGAATTTAGAACAAAGAAGACAAAGTAATCCAAATGTTTATAACTGTAAATGTGTGCATGCATGTGACTTTATATGTGCTCATTTGTCTGTGCGCATGTTTTTGCATGCATATGATGTGACTGGGAAACATGTCATTTTTTTGTACTGCTTTTATGTCAGACTGTCAGAAGGTGTCAGTTCCATCAGTTGTTGACGTTACTGTCTGTAATGTCTATCACGAACTGTAAGCATGTCAGCTGTTAAACAGGGATAGTGCAGACATCTTAACTGACAGGTCATAAATTCATATTTTTTAATATAAATATAAATGAGCTCATCTGAAATAACAGGACAGACACTGAACAAATAAAAACCCTCTGGAAACAGGCATCACCTTCCTCCTTCTGTACGTGGTGATGCAATACCACTGACTTCCTGACTGTTGATAGGCGCTGCTGTTAACATGACTATGTATTATTTAAGTCTGCAGATGTTCCCCCGCCTGTTTGCAGGCAACAGTGTTTGTAGCTGATCACTGTGTTAAAGAAAATAAATTATATTGTCTAAAAAAATAAATGTGTGGTTTTCATATTTTTAGTGGTTACTGTCAGTCCAGATCATTTAACTGTATGTTTACATATATAGTCCACTAGATGGCACCAGAGAGTCTCTGAAACTGTAATTCTCAATCCTGACACATCTTGATTGGAATCCCAACCAGTATTTTGGCCAATATAAAATTCCAGACTGTTATTAGTTTTACTGTAAAACAGACAGCCATTATATGAGCTGACTATAGGTCATAAATCATGTTATAGTGGTGCTGATGGATCATAAAAGGAAGGCTCCCATTAAAAGCCTTCATAACTCACCCCACATCACACACACAGACATAATGGTATGGAATCTTGATTGCACTGCTGTGGATAGTTTTCTTCTGTCTTTACAGGCTATTCTGCTAAAAATAAACAGGAATAAAACAGACAAGGATCAATATGGCCTCAACCAGAACACTCCTCTGGGGTTTGACTTGGCTTTAACACACACTCGCTCACTTTCACTCTCACTCTGCCGTCCACACAGAAAAGAACAAAAATTAGTACAATTAAGTACAATTAAGATTAAATGTGTGACAGCTGAGTGGGAACAGAATTTCCCCACATTCCCTCTGTGTGTGTGTGTGTGCATGTGTGTATAGGTACATGTGCACATAATGCGAAAGCCACTCAGGGTGACAAGTCAGCCATGTCGTTCTGTGATGGAATGTGTGATGGACAAGGATCAGCGACCACCTACCAAATTGTCCCTGTCTTTTCTTTCTTCTCAAACACAGACAGACACACACATGCACATACTTGCTTTGTTCCTTCCACCACATTGTTCAGATTTCCTTATATTTCACTTTTCCAGGCCCTGTGGTGCACACAGTGGTATGTGCAGCAAAAGACTCCTATGTAGATCCTTAGGGCACTGATGCCAAAAGCACATCACTTACAGTTAGAGCGCTGCTGTGGATATTCATGTTCCTTCAGTACATAATAAAGCGCATAGTGTGCATTAGGCTGACTCTTAAAATAGTTCCAATAAATTCACTATATTTGTGGCAAATAATTGATTCCTGTTAAGGTTATGTTTGGTAAAAACATTGCCCCACTGTTTTTGGAAACTGTTCAGTGTTTTTCAAACCTATTTATACTGAATATTTCTCATCCAATTAGGT
Source organism: Ostorhinchus rueppellii (assembly GCA_030068375.1). Classification (NCBI taxonomy): domain Eukaryota; kingdom Metazoa; phylum Chordata; class Actinopteri; order Kurtiformes; family Apogonidae; genus Ostorhinchus; species Ostorhinchus rueppellii. The sequence continues at coordinate 14,006,088 of JAQQZY010000010.1, read as the reverse complement.
TTGTGGCTGTGAGCCAGAGTTGGCTGGGGAAATAAATACAAGTAAGTTGAGAGACACATTAGCACATTGTTGTTTTATATGGGGACCATTAAAAAATATAATATATTGCCTTCTGTATTTGGACACTGAGGGACAATTAGAGCATCATGGTGGCACAAACAATGGAAGGTCCTGAGGGTAAAAGCATCATCCATTTGGGGCTTTTTTTTGTTTCCTCCATAGACCTCCCGAACAGACTTTTAAGATGCATGAATCTCCTTCTATTTGTTTTTCTTCATTTTCTCCTCCTTCCCTCTCTGAGCATGCTGGGATGGGAATGACCTGCGACAAAATCTCACTTTTTTTTTTTTTTTTTTGTTCCTCCAAACACTTTAATATCATAATATTTAGTAGAAGAGAAGTAAATAAAACTGACAGTGACAGAGTTGGAAACATTTTTTCATTTTTACTTCAGAATATGAAGTTAAAGAAAAATTATGGAGCTGCGGCATCTGTACCTGAGGTGAAATGGGCCGTCACAAAGCTGAGCTTTCATCTGTAGGAAATATAAACAAATGTCTTTGTTCTTTCAAAGAAGAGAGGGCCGAAAGCCACAACAAACAGGGCCACTGTGCTGTGTGTGCACGTGTGTGTGTGCACGTGAAAAGAAAGGAGTGTGGAGAGGAGAGAGAGCAGAGAGAGATCAAAGCAGGGGTATGTTTTTGAGTCTCTGTGTGGGAGGTGAAGCCTCACCTACCCAGAATGCCTTGCCTGGCTCCTCACAACCTACTCAGGTTTTTAGGAGCGTCATCTCTCTTTGCAGTGGGAACATTATCATACGAGCTCCTCATCAACCGTCTCCAGATAGTCTCTTCTTCACATGGGGACTTAGTGAGAATCTAAAGCACAACCTGCATCTTTTACCCTCAGTTCAACATTTCAACAAAGAAAAGTCCAAAAACAACAGTCTGGTTGTTTACAGAGGATGATTATTAGGTTGGATCCGAGCCCATCCCCCTTATTCCTGGTCTCATGAAGGGATCGAAGCGTCTCTTTTTAACTCTGTGTGAGAGGCTGCAAACAGATGTCTGTCTGTCCACACTGAGAGAATGTCATGCCCTCTCACACACAGATGAAAAGCCGTGAACGTCTCTGTGCTGCGTTGTCAGTGTCTTAAGGCAGTGTTTATCTTTGGCAGGCTGAAGAAAACAAAGCCATCGATTTCTAATCCTAATCCCCCTCTACTGCTTCTCTCCTATTGATCATCTATCCATCCTTAATGAGATGGAGGAATAGAGGGATGGAGGGCTGATGAAGGACAAAACTTTCTCCACCGGTGTGCTGCCGCCTTACCCATCTCTTTTCCATCTGTCTCTCCCGCTCATGGGGCTTTCACTCAGTTGACGTTCCTAATAGTGGAATGGAAAATAAATGCAGCACGGTACTTTTGTTGAGCTTTATCAAACCTGGAGGCTTGCAGAGCGGTAGAGGTTCTGCAAAGTCTGAGCCTTAATATTGAAATTGGATGACATGGATGATTGCTCTGAACACACACACACGCGCTTCGGACGCACTGACAGTAGTTTGAGTTTGGGTCCAAACACTAGTAATCATATTTCTGTCTGTGTCCCTGTGATATTCTCCGTTAATGACCTGTTTCCCTTCTACTCTGCTTCTACAAAATCATTCTCTCATCTGCCTTATCTCAGAGCAAATATTACTGGAGCTGTGTAGCCAGCCCCCCCTCAACCCACACACACACACACACATATGAAAGTGATTACTTTCCTTTATTTATGTTTCTGTCTAACACTGTGGAAGTGGTTTGATACCAAAAAATCTAGAGCTGCTTTGCAATAAGACCCTATAATTGGTTTATAATCTCGTTATTAACTTAGTTCTGCTTCATAAACGCTTATAAAGAAGTTCCAGCACAGTTTACATAGTCTTAGTGTGAGCTCAGTATTTGGCAAGGTCTGGTTGCCTGCAGTTTTTTGCACTTAATCACACTTTTTTGTAGGTTATCAATCACCATGCTAAACCCTTTGCTGTTACCATTTATACATGGTAAAAAGATGCTTTATTGTAAAGTGAAAAATATCCTGGTTTATTAATGATTTGCTGCCAAAGTGCATGGATATGTTAATATAATATGCCATGATCTGATAAAACAAATGACACTTTACACACTTTGTGATGTGCTACTGATGGTAAAAACTGACCTGTTAATAAATAAATATCAGATGAAGCGGGATGATCCACAAGGCAAAGACAGCTCAGGAATGACTGAGGTCTAAGGCGTAAATGTGGGCTCACTATTTGGCAAGCAACAGGATGCCTTTCCTGTAATCACCCTTCGGAAAATAATTGCATGACAAAAGAGAAAATACGGACAGGTTGTTTGTACTTTTATGTTTCTCAGCAGCAGAATTAGAAATCTATCTGACAGTGAAAAGAAAAGCCTGAATGGAAAAAGAGGTTTTAGAATTCATGAATTAAAAGAAATAAATGATACGTGTAGGGTAGAAAGAAATGCCACTGTAAGAGTATAATTGAATTATGAAAATGTACTCAAAATATTGTCAAAATTAGAAAACAGTTAAATACAAAACCCAAATTGCAGGAGCTATACTTTTTTTTCTACAAAATAAATGTGTCATAGCATTGTGGTGTGAGAATGAGTGAAAATTCTGTGTAAAAATGACAATTCCCACTGAACTCATGACTCATTTTACGTTCAGCTCTGACTACTCAGCTGTGACCATGTAGAGACAAATTGCAGGGTAGAGGAAGGTATCTGGTGAGCCTTCTGTTGTGTTTGGAGATCCCGAGCTGGTATTTGTGTTGTTTGTGCTCAGACTTGTAGGATTAATGTTAATCGCAGTGGTATTCCCTTTGGGACACGGAAATGTGGGAGGTCCAGTGGCCACAGCCCACTCTACTTAATAGACACCTCTTAAAACAGACATCCTGGACTTAAAGTACCATGACACATAGACAAAAAGAAAAGGATGATGATTGACTTGTAAGTGTAACCATGAGGAGATCTCACTCAAAGGAACCCAAGTACTGTCTTACACAACAGTGCTGTGCTTGGAGAACTTTGTAGAAAATTGGATGATTTTAGATTTATAATGCATGCCACTGCAAAGATGGCACCCTGGGGATGTTTCTCCCTAAGTGTGTGATAATGGCTGCGGCAGAAGTCATTAATAGCAGGCTAATGTGTGTCAGATGCTACCTGTCCAGCAGCAGCAGCAGGGGAGAGCGAGCCAGGACACGAGTGACTGGCCAGCATAATGAGAGGGACATGGCCTGCCAACTTGGGCAGCTGCCTCTCTAGAGGGACTGAGTGGTGTGTGTGTGTGTGTGTGTGTGTGTGTGTGTCCGGTCTATGTGTCTTCTTCTGTCCTTTTTGCAATACATTTCTCATCAGCACCGCCTAAACACAACCAGGTACACACATATGCCTGCACATGCAGCCACACACACACACACACACACACACACTTCCACACAGATACAGACCTCATCAGGGTTACCGTGGGAATGCCTGTGGCATTGTGTCAGTCACTGAGGTGATGCCTTTAATCCTGAAACAAATCTAGACTTTGTGTTGTGTATCTCCGGCTGTGTGTGAGTGAGCGTGCCCGTGTATAAAGCTCAATCTCACAGCCATTAGATTACGGCTGGCCGCCCAACAAAGACGCCCCACTGCCACTCCCACAAGGAAGAGCGGGCAGGATTAGCCAGCTCTATACCCGCCCTAATCTGGAGACAAAAACCCACAATCGCCTCCCACTGAGACACAGAGACAGAAAGATTCAATTTGATCTGCCCCTCTCAATATAACAAGTGTCTTTTAGGGTTAAAATTACTCTGCTCAGGCTAGCATGAGTCGATGTGGATTCAGCCCTAAACTGTGTCCCTTTCATCCCATAATTGATTCTTTTATCACAATATAGAACATCTACAGTCAGGCTGCATGGAGGGAATGGAAATCCTTTATTATTTTTGACACTGCTCATAGGTACTGTAATTGTCACAAGGCTAAAAATATAAAACTGTGCTGCGGTCTCCAGTGGGGACTGCAAATGGGGGAAGGGGTGAGAGAACAGTTCACTATTGCATAATCCACCAATAAGGTATCACCCAAATGTATGTGTGGACAATTGCATGTGTTCTCTTTCACCAAGGGGGTTGTCTAGCAGTTATTTCCTCCAAAAACAGACGCCTCTCCATCACTTTCCATTTAGGACTCAGTCTGTGTACATCATAAGGCTACCTACTAAATGTGGTGTCAGTCTCTCATTATTTGACAGAAGCTGCCTGTTTCATTGCCCCGAGCCAAACCGACTCCTTCCCTCTGTTTCTCTTCCTCTTTCTGTCTTTTTCTCAGAGGCATCTGCCTCATTAACCACCATCAGCATTTTGTTTGCTGTGTGTGATTTGAATGTATTGGGAGTGAGGCAGGGGGTGGTATGAGTGTGTCTGTGTGTTTGTGCGTCTACTTGTGTGTATGAAGGCAACTCTCATTAGGCTGGAAAAACATTGACATTTTTGCCAGAATCCAGATCATATATTCCCTTCCTTTATGTATCAAAGACTTACTCCAATCAACTCCCTGGTGTGTGTCTGTGCATGTTGTGTGTGTGTTTGTGCGTAGATATGTTATGTGTATGCGGGAGTGGTAGTAGGAGACAGATGTTTGCTGATTCGACAAGTCCATGCTGCAAACTCAGCCCAATTTAGCCGACAAAAAACATGATGCCACACAGACGCTCACGGTGACAGCCCACTCTTAATTTCCTCTCCTTTTAATTCAAGTTCTCTTTCCCCTCTCAGTTTTCTCTCTGACTCTTTCTTCTCTCTTTTTTTCTGTCTGTCCTCTTGTTCACACATACAAACCTCACCGTGTGGGAGATTACACCAGCAGCATTTTAGCTGGGTGTTCTTCTGGAGTTGTTTTCCTTGTTACAGGCGCCTCTGACTAAGTCTCAAGTTTCGCGGAGAACACATTCTCCTGCCAAACTCAGAAATGATAAACACAAAGTGCTTAAGGCTTCATTTTATACTCTGTCTACATTACACTGTGTACTGTACATTAAATACATTAAAATGCAAAAGTTCTACGCAAACCAGATTAAAACCTGCATCCATGGATAGGTTTTGGCATTTATTGCAATGCAATATGGCAATCATTACAATTTCTCCTCAGTGTTTCTATTTTACAATGTACAAACTAGATAAAAAAAAGACCATAAATAAACAAAATGCTCCATGTAGCTAATTCTTAGCATCAAACAAGAGACGTACACATTTGACACAGATGGACAACATTCTAATCTAACTGTCTAATTCAACAGAAACAATAATTCATACAGTCAAAAATAAAAAAAACTCAGCAACTGAACACTAAAAAATGAGCAAATCATACAGTTTGTTAGCATTATCCTCCGGGATGAAACTAGTAAGAAGTCATAATACATTCTGTCCGGCTTCTCCCACTCTTTCTGGGAACTTTGCATATTAAGATTTTTAGATAGCTGACGCCTTGACAAGGGAGATTTAATGTTGTCTCCATTCACACTATGCACATGACGCACTCACGCACTCATAAAGACATACAAGCAAACACAAAACATTTCTTTTTTTGTTTTTTCAAGTCAAGCCCAAAGCAGCAAAAGAAAAAGTTGGAAGCCATTCTGCTTATGCACAGCCTTACATGTCAGCCTTCACAAAACAGAAAATAAAATAAGGGAAATAGAAACTGGATAAGAGGATGAGGCTTCAGCCTAAACTCTCAGTAGCTCAATGTTATCTGTGGCCACGTCCAGATCATTGTTCTAGGAAACTCCACAGGATGAAGTTCACAAAAGTGCTGCTTTTCTCCCTCTCCTTTTTAGTTTACTCCACTCCTTGTTTTCCACTGTTGAAAAGTCCCTCTAAAGTGCATGGATGAGGTAAATGAAATTCTCAAAACAGGTTTATATCCATTCTTCTGGCTCAGACTGGAACCATTGTGTGTTGCATGTGCTGCATTTGAGACAACATTTCTTGCTGCACACTCGCAAACAGTATGTCCTGGTGTGTCGGTGTGATTATTCCAAGTCTGTCCATCTCCCTGTCGAAGCAAAGACACATGTTAAAACCTAAACAGTGACAATGCACAGAGAAAAGGACGAGGGCGAGATTTCAGTTGATTATAATTAAATTTTAGACTTTAAAACTAGACAGAGGTTAAAATATAGGCCAAAATAAGATCCGTGTTTGCTGGATGTCTGAATGAGAAGCATTCTCATGTCAAAGTGTCTTCACTTCAACTATTGTCGAACCATAAACCAAATGATTAATGATGAGCTGCAGCCATAATTCTAGATTTTCTGTGCTACTCAGATATATTTATTCCTCTGTTCTGTAGAACTTATCATTGTGGAACTTGTAAAAACACAGAAAATAGCAGTTTGTAGCACAAACAACAAACCACATGACTGAGAATGCTCAGTGACACCTCCCTGACTTGCAGTGTTTTTACAGAAAACTTCATGGATTGTAGTCATTATAATTAGGGCTGCCCCAGGCCAATGATTTTCATATCCAACTAGCACCAGTAGTCATTAGTTCCAGTCATCAGTTGATTAGATGTTGCGCACTGATGATAATTTCATTATTTGAATATGTTATTTTGGGGGACAAGGACAACATTATTCTATCCAAAGACAAAAAAATCTAATTTTATCCATGTGTATTTATCATGTGCATTTTATTTTTTATTCATCTATCCACTATTTATCAAAGAACGTTCTTGTGAGATACAGGATCTCTTCTTCCAGAGAGTCCTGGTATGTCACTGGTGTATGTGTGAGAGCCAATGGCACCAGCTCTAAATCAGATATAAAATAATCAGTTGTAAATGATCTTCACTTACTGCTACACCTCAAGGTGTCACTTGCATCATAAAACAATCATTTTGTTAATTTGTCTATGCATAAGCTGTTACAGATCATTACTGAATTCACCCGAGTTTGTTCATGGAACTGAGTCACTTGCTCCTATAGGACTCCAGTCCAACAGCCTCTGGTCCCTCTGCAATGACCCCAAGGCTGTGAAGTGTTTACACCTGGAAATTGCAATCTTTCATTTTTACTTAGAATAATGTTATCCAGAAAAGTGGTCAGAGTTCCAAGGCTGAGACAGAATGTTCTACACACAGTGGAATCTGTGCAGCTGTGCAGACAAATAGAGAACTGCCTTTATATTATGCCTATATAATTTACAGTATATGCACACTCAAGGGGACTTTCAGGTTAATAACACCTGCCAAAGTGGTAATGATTGGTTTAATGTTATCTTATCTGTCCGTGACTGACAATCAAATGTCGCTTAAATAAGGCTCTTATCAGCTAACCTTTGCACAACTATTAAGGGGCAGCCCTACTAGTGATGACTACATCATAAGTATATACAGTATGACATTTAATTCAATCCACTTTTTAATGTTTATGTTTCATTTACATCATTATGAGATGAAAAAAGGCATCAGAGGAATGAGCTACAATAAACTTACTGGTGTGTGAGAGCCAGTAGGCTGTCAAGGCTGGTGTATCCCGCTGCTGCCAGTGTGTCTCTGTACCTTTCCAACCCGATGGACTGCAGCCATTCACACACCGACCATTCGGGCATACAAACCTCTGGTACGACTGACACACACACTTCCGAACCAACCCCCGACTCCAACATGGTAGCTGTAGGTCTGCATGTGCACACAGAGATAGAGAGCTGGTAATGTACTGAAATAGAAGTGTGAAATTATAATTAAATGAATAGGTACTCTGCATGGTGTTAGAATCTGGTGATATAATAGAAAGCAGTAGGCGTAGGCATGATGCATCTATTTGTTTCTGTGTGTATCTGTAAGATCTTGTGCATGGTTCTTTATCTTTTCATTGTACCTCTCCCCTCCTGTCCGGCGCAGAGTCCCAGGGTTGCGGATGAGTTTATCCAGCATGTTGAGTATCTGGCTGAAGGTAGGTCTTTCTGCTCGCTCCCTCTCCCAGCAGTCCAACATGAGCTGGTGCAGGACCACGGGACAGTCCATTGGAGCAGGCAGGCGGTAACCCTCCTCTATTGCCTTAATAACCTACAGCAAACACAGACACAGAGGTTTTATGTTTTCAACACATTCAAATCACAGGTAAATGTTCCTGAAACCTTGTGTCTGAGTCTTACATAACAAGAGTCCCATAAGATTGAACTATCTTAGCATTCTACATTTACGTACTGTAATTCACACACACATATGGACTGGTGGTTGGAGTGTTTTTTCCTTTTCTTATTCCGGCTCTGGAAAAACTTAAGACCCCTCTCCAAAGTTCCAGATCCGGACCCCATTAAAAACCTGTAACATTTGATCGAGAGGAGCATGTATGGTCACAAGGCATCAAACAAAGCCAAGCTGCTTAGCTTTTGTGCCAGTGGTGGCAATCAGCCCCAACCGTGATGTGAAAGACTGGTGCAGAGCATGCCAAGGCTGAGGAAAGCTGTGATTGCAAATCAAGGTTATTCCACCAAATATTGATTTCTGAACCCTTCCTATGATAAATCTTATTTCTCTGTTGTTATTTCTGAGAATAATATCTTTTTTCCTTTGCCGTAGGTCTAAAGTATTTTTGGGTATTTTGTTCATTTTCTATAAATAAATTCTCTAAACACTTTTATTCAGAGCTGTGGAGAAATATTGTCAGTAGTTTATAGAGTAAACAAAACTGTTCATTTTATGTTTCTAAAAATAAGACAAGCAGTCACCTCTTGATGTTTTTCAGAGCTGTATAGTTAGACACTTTACCTACATCCTACTTTTATCACAATACACTGTCAGTTAGCAACTACCAATTACAATAAATGTTCTTTAGAATGGGAAATGATGAAAAACACCACTAACAATCTACACCACCACCAATTACACTCCACAAGAAGGAAGCAAAAGCTTTTTCCAAAGATTTATTACTTTTTCTGTTGTTTTCCAAGATCTTCTCAGCACTGTCTCACCACCGTCTGCAATTTATTTAAACGTTCTGCAGCTGTACGCAGCTCCTCTAAGTCCTTTGTGCAATGCATTGTGGGACAACTGTACACCAGAATAAACATGAGCACATCTAGAGTACAGCTCATCATGAGAGTCATCTCATGAGTGCTGCAGATGAAGTCAATCATGTTTGAAAATTTCCATATGCCAGATTGGCTCTTTGACCCGCTCAAACTTAACCAGTTTTGATGGCAAAGTGATTGCAAATTTGCTCTGAAATAGGATTTTTGTCTCATATCTCAGAAACTGTTTAGAGTAACTAAGTCATGCCTAAATTTATATAGTGTGCACATCACAAAAGGAGAGCACTAGGCAGCAATTTCTAGCGCTTTTATGATGTATCAACATTTATCTTCAGTCAGATGTCCTGTGACTGGTGAGCAGTCTTCTGGCTTTTGCTGTTACTGCTTAAAAAGCAAATTTTGCAGTTTTTCAAATGGAGCAGAGGTCATTTACACAGGGTCAGAATTTTGTATGTCAAACAGAGGACAACTGTTTGCAAGAGCATGCTGGTTCATTTTCCTCTAAAAGCCCTTTCCCAAAATATCCTAGAGAAGCGCCTTTATTGTTTTTTTTCCCTCTTCAAACTGGGTTAATTTAAACCATGCTGATGGCCTGCACAGAAGTAAAGTTATTTTGACTTCATCAGAAAGTCACTGCACACAAACTCAGATAAATTTTAATTGAGCTCTATGCTGGTGATTGTCAGAACCTTCAGAAGCTGTTCTAATTAACAGTTGTTGAGACAGGTCTTGACAAGAAACATAAATTATTTTTATCAGGATACTTTTAAAATAAACATATTTCCTCTCACTGTATTTGCCAACTAAATTGCAGACTTCTACTAGACAGCTTCACACGAACTGCATGGGGTGACCACATGAGCAATCAGACAGATAGCATTTAAGCAAATCCCCACTTTGACTACATTTCAAACCAGTTTTTTGGAAATGAAAATTGAGTGAGACTGAAAACATTCATTAGATCCTGCAGAGTCACCTCCAGGTACAACTTTCACCTACTATACTTGCAAGAATGACATGAACTTTTTGGGTAGAGTCACTTTTATTTGCACTTCAGAGAACGTGGGTTATAATTTGGTTAAACTGGAGCTTTTCTTATTTACACTGCTATGCTGTTTTATTTAAAAGGCTTAATTAACTCACTCCTTTATCTACAAGATCAGTTACTCACATCCTGGTTGTTCATGTCCCAGTAGGGTCTCTCTCCATATGAAACCACCTCCCACATGACGATACCATAACTCCACACATCACTGGCTGTAGTAAACTTCCTGTAAGCAATGGCCTCTGGAGCTGTCCATCTGATAGGGATCTTCCCCCCAGGAGAAAGATAAGTCCCAGTGGCCTCCTAAAGTAGCAATAAAAGGCATACTGAATTAGTGAATTGTAGAGTTTATAGATTCAATTAATTAAGAAATGTAATCAAATCAGTGTATGATTTCAGGAAAGGTGTTTTGTCTGCTAATCCATTTTATGCTTGTTCTCAAACCCTTAGGATGTGTCTTACCCTTGTGGTGTAGGCGGCCTCTGGGTCGTCCTCCAGAACCCGACTCAGGCCAAAGTCAGACACCTTACACACCAGGTTGCTGTTGACCAGGATGTTCCGAGCAGCCAGGTCTCTGTGAACGTAGCTCATGTCTGACAGGTACTTCATACCAGAGGCGATGCCACGCAGCATGCCGACCAGCTGGATGACTGTAAACTGGCCGTCATGTTTCTGGAAGATTAAAGTAGAGGGAAAATCAGGCGACGTGGACTTAGTTGTATTGCTATAAAATCTACGGGGGGGGGGGGGGGGGTAATCTTATAGACAATGTTAACATAATGTTCCATGATTTGAACAGTGATTTTTTTGCTCACATATGTATTTGACTAGAAACAGATTCCTTAACTGGCACAACAGCACAAAAACAAACCCTTATTGCTACTATAAATGATTATTTTCATATTAACCCAAGGAGGAAGGAAGAAGAACTTAGCCAATTTCGAAAAGGAATTATCAATTTGTTAAACTGGTTTGTTTTACATGATGTTTTTGTTTGTTCAAAAATAATATTTGACCATTGAGACCCGAATTGAAAATCATACATGGAATAGATATTTGAAAAAAAAATAAAAAAATTAAAACCTCTGTCTATTTGATCATCAAAATGAGTCAATTGAGAGATGTCTAACAAATTAATTACTAAATTAATTGGAGATCATTTTATATGAAGTTCAGGAATGGGTCCACACTCAAACCCTCTACTTCCTGATATACACATATAGATTCCTGTTTACCCTACACACCTGTCTGTATTCACTTCTATGCCCCACCCCCCGACCTTCCTCTGTCTGTCATCCTCTCTTTTAGGGTCTAGAGGCATCAGCAGAACTGGACCCCCAAGCCCTGACCAATCATTCCTTCATTGTCATCATCACATGCATCAACATCATCCTTTTGTAACTCTTGCAAATGAATATGAATAATAAAGTAAGACTAGTATTTCAAGTATTACTCTTTAGAAGGAAATGTAGAAGCAACATCCCAGCATGCACTTAACCAGGCATTTATCAGTAATCCTCTGCCAGCACTTGGCAAAAAGGTGGAGAATGGCAGGATTGGAAAAATACTTCTGCGGCTCTACAGTCCACATTAGCCGTTCACATCCCACATTCTCTAGTACTTTAAATGGTACTTAGAATTTGGATTTTTAAAAAAGTGACCACTTCTGCCACCTCTCTTTTGCATTTTCTATCTTGGTCATGGTTACCTTAGTTGAGTTCAAAAACACCTTGATCAGTTACAAGTGTTTTGATATTATAAGCATGTCTTCAAGTAATTTTTCCAGCTGTATATAACTCTAATCAGTACTACTATACAGTACTACTGTTGACATAGTGGTGGATCATGTTATTTGATGCTCTTTGTAGTTTTCATGAGAAATTTGACAACATTAGTAGGGCAAAATATTATGACACAATCTCGACAAATCTCTGTAATGTGAGTTTGTGGACATCTGTCATACCACCCACCCTTATGTTTTATTTTTAATAGCATCAACAAGGCAGCACAAAAGCCTGGATTTACCCGAAGAAAAGCATCCAAAGATCCATTTTCCATGTATTCTGTGATGATCATCAATGGCTTACCTAAAAAAATAAAGGAAAAAATATTGAATCTGTTGAAACAACAATTTACTGTTATTACTCAACCAGGTTATAGTCTATTTTCAGCAACTCACATCTTGTGACAACACCCTCCAGCCTGATGATGTTCGGATGATCAAACTGTCCCATGATGGAGGCCTCAGACAGGAAGTCCCTCCTCTGTTTGTCAGAATATCCTGCCTTGAGGCTCTTAATGGCCACATAAATCTCCCTTTTTCCTTGCAAACGCAGCCGACCACTACACACCTCCCCAAACTCTCCTACACACACAAAGCATACAGCAGTGTCAGCGCCAAGTAAGCATGTGTGTGTGGGTTTGCGTGTGTGTGTGTGCTTCAATGCCAGGCTTACCCATGCCAATAACCCTCTCAATGTGAATACTGCTAACATCAATCTCTTTGGCAAACTCGTGGATTGCCTGATCGGGGTCTTCATAGGTGAACGGGTCCACGTAGATTTTGACTCCTGTTGAAGAGGCGAGGTGGGAGGGAAGATAAACAGAGGGTGGAGAAGGATGGAGGCAGAGACGGGTGAGAAATGAGTTGTATAACTGCTGCATATGTTATGTAAATGTCCTTGGCAATATGTGTGTAAGATGTGTGCAGGTGGACTGGAGAGAAGAAAGTGAAAAAGAGCATCTATTGATCTGTCTCTGTTGTTTATAGACCTGTATATGTGTGTGTGTGTGTGTGTGTGTGTGTGTGTGTGTGTATATCTACCTGGATTAAGGTGTTTCTCCTCTTCTGAGTCTTGCTTTGTTTTACTGTACTTGCTCCTCCTGATGAAAAACAATAAATGATAGACATTTAACTGACATTAATAGAAAAGAGAACAGTCACCATCTGTTTTACCTGTCATCTTTTTGTTGTGATATTTTACAGTTAATGCTGTACGTTCATTGGGTTTTTCAGGATTCGCCGCAATTGAAAGCACTGACAATGAGAACAGAGAGCAACGGCTGCAGGAAAGGCAGAGTGAGCAGATGAAAGCATTTATGGGAGAGAGAGAGAGGAGGGGCAATACCTCAGGTAGCGCAAGATAAAAGGTGTTTTCCATTAAACAAAGAAACTGTCACAAACACCTTTGTGGTTGAGCAGGTGTGTGTGAATGTTTTTGTGAGCACACGCACAGGCGTGTGTGTGTGCGCACCAGCGGAAGCTGACACACAAGCTGTGCTGCCGAAGAGACAGTAATGACAAGTCAGGGACAAAGGGATTATCACTGTCTCCACTCTAATCCCCTTTAAAAGCTCCAGGTAACACACATATTATTTAGACACACAATGGCAAGGAGGTGTGTTTGTGTTGTCTGTATGCATCGTGGCACCTCTGTCAAAAGCAGTAGTTATGGCAGAAATAATACATACATTCAACTGACGTCAGCAATGTGTTGAGATGTACTGATGGGAAACTTTAAGCCCATCTAACAAGCATATAGGTGTGCATGCCTGTCTATGGATAACAAAGTGTGCATATTTGTGTGTGTATACCTGCGGCTAATGATGAAGACAGCTGCAGATATCAGCAATAATATCCCAACCCCGCTGACAGACAGCAGCAGGAAGGCCGAGTTCACTCCTTCTCCAATCAGAGGGAAGGGATCTAAGAAGGGCACAGAAATCACCAGCCAGAAAATGAGACTGTCCTCATAATAAATTTAAAAATAGCTCGCAAAACTAGTGAGCATTTTATGTCGAATACCTGAATTGGTGGAGAATTCAAACGAGGCACTGAACTCTCCATATCCAGCAGCTGTCCGGGCACGTACATGAAACACATATACAGTGAGCGGGTTGAGACCTGTGACATCAACACTGCGAGAGAAGGTCCTCATTATGCGGTAGGACCTCTCTCTCTGATCCTGATTAGAAGAGACAAAAAAAAGGGCTCATTTCAAAGCCTGACTGCAAATCCATTGTCACCATCAGTGAAATACAAACAGCATGCCAATATATTGACATTCTAGACACCTTCCTGAGCTGCATTAACCTGCGGGCTCCTCACCTTTTCATAGAACTTGACCTCGTATTCCAGGATGACCCCATTAGGTCGATCTGGCTGTTGCCAGGACAACGACAAACTGTGCCTAGTGACATCAGTGGCTTGAATGGATGACACTGGAGAGGGAGCTGAGTCAGATGAGAGACAGAAATCAGTGTTGGTGGTATAACTTTGTACAATGACATCCATCAATGACTTCTAACCATCGGTAAGGGTAGAGGAGATTTCATGAAAAAAAAAAATCATAACATCAACAAAAACATGAAACTTCCCACATCTGAAGTAGAGGATATTCACATATTTAACTCTCTCTAATGCAAAGACATTGAGCTGTTAGAAGGTTCATTTAAATATCTGATCTCATACACTGGCCTTTCAAAGCATTACAAATTATTAATACAGTATAACAGATATCATACATTATGAATTTACAATAACTAGAAGCTGACAGTCAACATGAGTCAGTTGAAACCGTTTTGATCCCACATGTTACAGTTGAAAGTACAAAAAAAAAATCTACTGAGCCTACAGGTACAGAAGTTAGAATAATATTGCATATAGAAAGCTAAATGTAACAGTAACAGAGAAATGCTTAAATCAGATAAACTAAGAAGTTATTCCAAGTTTAAAGAAGGATAAATAATAAACTAGTAGGCTAACTGTATAACTAAGAAGCTGATATGTGTGGGTGTGTGCAAAAAATGCAACAGCAAACATAATTAGTAGTGTTAAAGATTTTCATTTATAGTCCATGTGAGCATAATTTAAAGGGTCAGTAAAGGTATAGCTGAGGTCTGCAGTCAGAAAACACTGGGAAGCACTGGCCTGTTGGGCTGCTCCTCATACTCTATAACGTCATAGTTTTACATCCCTGGACAAAGCTCATACACAATAAGTATAGTGCCTGATTGTCAACACTCCCACTGACCCAGTGTACCTGAGAACTGACCTAAATCTCATTTTTATCTATTCTACAGAGGAAAGTCTCATTCTCCCCATTCTCTCCCCTTACACCCCTCAATTTTCTGTCCCTTTATAGGAGTCTGTCCTCTTTTGTGACTGTTATGTGATATCAGGCCATATGGTGGTGCAGGTTGGACTTGACATATCCCAGACACGCTCTCATGCTGTGCACACACTGCTAAGTTATTTCCCCGGGGCACCTGGAACTAAGCAGGTGTACCGGTTTCTAAATGCCACAGTAAAGCCTTAAAAACCATGACAGTTGAGATGTAACAGCACGCAAAAAAAGCACACGCTCAAAATAATGTACAACATGTGTGTAGGACGCCACACAGACTCTGACACCTCTTGAGCTAAAATGAAACACACCATAAAATTTGTGTGATTTTTCAAACACTTCCACGGACAAGAGCTGACTCAAGAAAAAATCCCACCCTTAGATACAATGATGCTTTTATGTGTCAACATTATGCTGCTCAGTTATTTTGAAAGGGAGGTGTTGTCATTTTCTATTCTCTTGTATCTACTCTTTTCCTGAGCACTTCTGTCTATTTGTATTTAGTCAGTGATTTACATTTCTTAGTATGCTTCCTGACAGCCTCTGGAGAACATCCCTATAATTAATTCAGCTGTTGTTAGGTGTAGGAGGACAGAGTAATGACTATGGCAACTATGACAGTTATAGTAAGAGCAAGAGTGTCTAGTTTTAGAAAAAGCAAAAAGTGTCATGAAGCTGTGTTTCCTCAAAATCATTAGGAGTTCATCTGTCCTCAGGACTGTTTAACATCAGTTTGGCTGTTAAATCAGACATTTATAATATATTTTTGGTCATTTTTTTCCTCTCTTTTCTTAAAGCTACGTATGACTTTCGTCATCAGTTTTTCATCAGATCTGAAAAACCTGAGTCATAGCCTAAGCATCACGAATCCGAAAGTCTTTCTGGGATTATGCACCTGAATCTCTTCCCTCATGCTGAACAATTTCGAAGTGTATTCCACCATAAACAATCCATTTGTTTACTGACAGAGCCAGTAGGTCATTCAAAAATTCACTGCAACGTGCATTGTCGTAAACGGAGCTCCACGCAGCTGACGTAGCAAGAGGCAATGAAGCCGTTTCTGTGTTTGTTGCCGCTGTGGCCATAATGTGACAGTGTGGAGCTCTGCTTCCCACAATGCATGTCGCGACAAATTTCACTTCGAAATTGTTCACTGTGATGGAAGAGATTCAGGAGCATAATCATGAAAAGACTTTTGGATTCGTGATACTTGGCAGGGTTCTCCCCTGACAATGGAACAACAGCGCTGTACCAGGGTACTGCTCGCTCAGCGCCGCTATACTCATTTTCACATTTTTCTATTTTCCCCCGTTAATTGTGGTAAAATCTACTGAAATCCGTCAGGTTTGCAAGGACGCGCTCCATTTTCCAGCGCCATCTATCGCAAGGTTTAGCGTGAGACCCCACCCCCACGCAGATTTGGAGAAAAACTGGTGTTGAAAGTCATACGCAGCTTTAAAACAGGTGAACTTTGAAACTATCTTCTAGACATTTCTGGAAACCTTATCAGCAAGACCTTGAAGAATAAACTTGGTGAAGTCAAATACCTTTTCTTATTTTTCAGAATTGCCAAAAAAGCCACAAACACGACCATGCACAACGAAAAGATTGAAATGTGAACTAACTTTTTCTGCCATTTTGGTGTTATACAGAGCATGTTTCTATCATGGTTCCTTAGTTATGAATGTTAACCATGAGGCTGTGCTTCCCTGCAGGCCCACATGTAGCGAACAGCAGTTTGTAATTTGCTGACCCACTTCACATCCACAGCGGTTCTAAGCAGATTTTGTGTTACTGCACTAGTCAACAAAATGACAAACATATTAACAACATTTCTTCTCACCAGCTTGGTTGGTAGTAACAGTGACAGACACGCTCTGGGCCGCCCCTGCACCGCTGATCTGGGAGACCCCGTTGCCTGCCTGGACGATGAAAGTGTAGTGTGTGTGGGCTCTGAGCTCGCTTACGACCACCCGTGTGGCCTTCAAGTCCGTCTGGCCCGGAGAGAAGACCACATCCGACCCACAGGGCAGACAGAGCTGAGATCCAGAGACAGAGTCCGAACCGAGTCTGGGGTATTCTCCAGGTCTGCTCTGAAAGACGCCTCTCCCTGACTGGACATCAGATCCCACAATCCCTTGGTCTGACTGCATTGCCATGCCACTGTGCTGAGCCTCGGGCTGGGAGACACTGTGATTTCTTGACAGAATTTTCGTGCCGGTCAGACCAGTTTGACAGATGAGACAATCCACGCTGTAGCTGGTGTCACTTCGTCCACCCAGCCTTCGAGGGGGGCTCCATTCCAAGACCACTGAGGTTTTGTTCACCACTGAGATCAACTGTTGTGGGGCTGATGGTGGCTCTGAGGGGGAAAAAAACTGGGTGAGCATGATTAAAAGTACAATATGTTATATACTTCACATACATAAAGGAAGAGGAAGTAGACTGGGATTAGGAGGGGGGGGTGTGGTGAGCTGTTGGCGTGGGCTGAAATGTAGACATCTGGCATCACACTGAAAACCATACTGTTCAGAGATGTTTTTGATGTGTTGGATGTTTTCTTCTGTGGTATTTTTTTGGTGTGTGTCAGAGAAATAGTGTGTATGTGTGCGCGTTCATTTTTCCCAGGCCAAGAAAACCATGCGCTGTATATAGGCATAATTAAGTTTACGACACACAGACTGAGGTCTCCAAGTTTGTCACACAGGACCTACTCAGAGACTGAGAGCGAGAGAGACAGATGGAGAGTAAGGGAGAGATAGAGGACATTTATTCACTCCTCAATGTCTTTAGTTATCGCTCCCAGACAGGATGTAGATGGTGGCTTAGTCATAAGTAATGGCATCACAAAACAGGGGTGGCATTCAGACAAGTTAGTGTCTCTCTCTGTTTGGTAGAGATAGAGAGAAGGGGATACAATGAGCATGCTTTTTTGCCTTTGTTTGCACTCACATTGAGTCTGTGCTTTCACTTATGCATTGTCTTTCCTGCATGTATCTGTATATGTGTGTGTTCTTACGGGTACAGGCCATAGCAGGAGGGTCGGTGTCAGCGCGATAGTATCCAGAGTGGCAGTCGCAGATGGTCGCCCCGTCTCTGAGTGAGTGGCTATGTGGCGGACACTTAGAGCATCCTGCATCTGAAGATTGTGCTTTGTAGAAGCCGGCGGTACAAGCTGCAGATACACCGAGGGAAAGAGAGAAAGAGGGATACTTTAAAAAGTGCCTCTCCTACTTGGAAAAAATAAATAAAGAACGAAAAGGTCAAATTTTAACATTTCATCTTGCCTTTTCTGTGCAAAGAACTTGTTTAAAGGTGTTATTGTAGCTTGCTTTATTCACATTACATACAGTACTATACAAAAGTCTCAGGCCACCTCTAGGTTTGCAGTTTCTGCAGGGTTGAACATAGTTATTTCTCATTCTCTTTTCTTTAGATACAACAAGAAAATACCAGAAATATGTGCAAAGCTTTGAAAGAAACACAAAATACTGAACTAAATGGGATCTAAAGGTTAAAGGCACAAACAGAAACGTCTGACATGTGTTGAATGAAACCAGGTACAAAACATCAGAAAATTAATTAATGAACAAAAGGGTTAAAGACATATTAAGAGATCACACTAAATTGTATCTCTTTGGTTTCTGGGAGTTGTTTTTTTCCCTGAAACATTTGTTTCTAATACTGTACATATGTCCCATATATCCAGATTGTATCTTTATACAATCTGGATATATACGAGCTAAGGTTGGTCTCGGACATTTGCACAGTATCGTAGGTTCACATTATTGGTCAGATTATTTGAATTCATCAAGTTGCGGAAGCAGAAGTCATCAGCATTGCCAGATGTATGAGAATTGTAGAATAATTAATTATATTTCCATGAAAATTGTTCCCTGTGTATGACAGACAATCAATGAAGCCAAAATATTATATGATAATTTAATTAATTTGTACCATTTAATATTAGTAGTTAGTAGTAAACAGTCTAGATTATCTCAGGACTTCAATTAACATTCTGACGCATTCAAGATAATAAGGTATGATTCCTAAGATCTGTTTATCATCTTTTCTCACATGTCCATCAAACTATGTTTGTTATTCTTATGATTAACATAATTCTTGAACAAAATGTCGGGACCAATTCTATACATATATTTACAAACTGAACAGCAGCAAGCAAGCTGCAGCTTAAGACCATTATGTAAGCAGGTTATTTATTTAATTGCCAAACAGGCTATAAATCAGATTGTTATAGGCTCCTGTTATTGCATTTAGTTTATTGAACTGCTATGCTTAGCACATTTTTATTTGAGTGGGTCCTGAAAGACTAACCCCCCACGCACCATACAACCAAGTTAGCAACTTTACATTGTAAATAACAAATGTGACTAAAGTTGTAGGCAGTGTCAAAAAAATTGTTTATCTCGATAAATATAGGCTGTTTTTGTTATTTTGGTTATGATTTGCATACAATAGTTACCGTTAACTTTAACTTTAATATTCTAGAACAATGCATTTCCCATGTGAGAATGCTGGTTATCTCAGATTGGAGGTTAACTGATCCCTGAGTCCTATTGACCACTGAGGATGACGAGTTAATCAACACATTAAGTGTCACTCTTCGTGGATATTTAACCATACTTTAAAAAAAAAAAATAGTAAGACAAAACATCTAAAGCCAAAGTGTACATCGACTTCTTTTTTGATTCCAATGAACAAAGAAACACCTAAAAGAACACTTACTGATCAGCTCCCCCACACGCAACACAGAAACATTAGAACTGAATATATCAAAACTCCACAGTGTCGGCAGCCCACACAAATATAATTGACATTTAAACATAAGAAAGAGGAGAAACAGAGAAAGAGAGTGACAGAGAGATAGAGAGAGAGAGTGGAGGGAGAAAAATCTTCTCTCTGTATACCAAGGAGTTCATGCATTGACAGAGCAACAATACAATAAATGAGTGCATAATTATACTGCTTGACATCCACTGGTGAAGCAGAGGAGATGGCAAAGCCTGGCTGGTTAGAGACATTTTTTTTTCCTCTTTAATTTCACTAGGAAATCCTGCATTTGTTTCCACAGCAATCATTTTTTTCAGCACCTTCTTGTTCATCATCACACCCTATTCATTCTCCTTCCTCAATCCCATTTTTCCCAGTTTTGCTCTTTTTTTCCAAGCTGTTTTACATTTCCAAGGGAGATGAAGACATCCCAGTAGGAGTGGATTGGAATGTGGGAATGATGTGCATGTGTGTGAGTGTGAGTGTGTGTCTGTCAGCATGCTTTATGACACTCTCTTCTGCAGATGAGAGGGCGGAAGTCTCCTCTGTAATCTACTTACACGACCATCCTGCCCCATCTGCATGAGCCTCCATAGATTTGCTTTCACACACTCATTTGCTCGCCTTTTCAGATTTTTCACAACCACCCTCATTTGCTCCCTGTGCACTTCCTTCTCGACCTCAACTTATCTATCTTTGTGTCTCTGGTAACTCTCACACATTCTGCATCGCTTTAAAGCTGGCTAGCAGCCTTTTACAGTGTGATAATGACACTGGTTCAAATAACAGCGCACGCAAACACACAGTTAAAATCTGCACCACCGAAACCTGTAAATTCATAAACACATTTCCAGCCGATAAGGGCGGCTTTCATCTGGTAAATGACTCATCACAATAGAGATAATATACTGCAATCTGCAAAACCACATACTCTTTTGTTTTTAATCATCAAAGTAAGTAAGTCATGGCTGGGACAGAGGGGGAGTTAAACACAGAAAGGCTGAAAGTATTTGGCCTGCTAAGGACTCAGGGGTTGATTATAGGGCTAAACAGGGCTCTGCCAGGGGGTAGGACACTGCCTTTGTCCTGGTCCCAGCCACTCCTCTTTCTCTGTCTCCAACACAGAGGACAGAATGGTAGAGGAAGAGAAAGAACGAAAGAAAGAAACGAGCATTTGAAGCCATAAACTTTCCTCAGCACCCACTCATGTCTCTATTCTCCCTGTTGTTTGTAGCCTTTTGTGTCTTTAAAACTGGTTTGGAAGGGGAGGGGACTGAGTGTTGACCTGGAATAAGAGCTCATGATGGTGTCATTAACCCGATATTAACCCTACGCTACCGAGGACTCTGCAGACCCTTAGCTCAGCCAGCTCCTCGGTCAACTCTGTGGAAGAATGTGGGCACAAACACGCGCACACTGATAAGATATGGTTAATGATCCTCAATCTGGGCCCTTTTATGAGTAAGGTTCATATTCTCCCTGTTAGCAGCAGAATCAATACACTGTAATCAGCTGTTCGGCTGCTTGAAACAAGAGGGAGAAAGTGACAGAGAGTGTCTAAAGCACGAAGTAGGCTGATTGGCAAAGACAGTGAGAGAAAAAGAATGACAAGGAGCTAGAGACAAAGAGGAAAAGAGAGTGAGGAGGAGGGCGAGATGAAGACACACAAGGGGAAGGTGCCATTTGATTACTATCAGCATCTACTCGATTTGCATATGCATTCTTCTACCTAAAATGCAAATGCAGCTCATTGCGAATCCAAGTAAGAGCCTTGTCGGCACACTGTAAGCATGCATTTGTGTGTGTGGGTATTTGTATTCTCCTTGACCCAATGTTATCTGTCATCATCCCTTGTCCCTTCCCAGCAGAGGGGTGTAGATGGAGGAAGTACCCCTGACCGTTCCAGTCTGACACCTGTCTCTGTGATGGATGGAGGGATGGACAGATTGACGGATGGATGGACAGATTGATAGACTGTCACTTGAGAAGGAGGGACACTATTAATCACCAGGGTCATGCCCTCTTAATTAAACCTCAGAGAAGGCCTTGAGGTAACACATGATCCTTATCTATTTGCCATACTGTATGTATTCATTGAAAAGACAGCCCACACACATACATACAAACAAACTGACTGAGCTTTATATGCAAATATCATGTGTGCACAGGGTTTTCAGTTTGCACTTAAAACCTTCAGAATGCACTCAGAGGAAAGCACAGCGTTAAGGTTGCCTAAATTAAAATATACACACACGAAAAAAATGGTGTTTTTCATGAGAAATCTGTGTGGATTTGTGTGTATCTGCCCAAAGCCAACTGTGCGAGCATTAGCATGTGAAAGGGCCTCCACAACAAAAACCCCTCCCCATCACACACAGATCACCCCCTGCCACCAGCCAACACCCCCACCCCTGACCGTGGATCAGGGAGAAGAGTTGGAAAAGAGAAAAGAGCGATAATGAGAGCAAGACAGGGAGGGAGATCTGCGCTTTTTCGGATGCCAGCAAGCTGCAGACGGCCGGGCGGAAGCTGGCAAACCTCTGATACATTAAGAACAACCTGGGAAAGGGAGACAATGGCACGTACACACTTTGCAGGGGAATGCAAAACATTTCCCCCCACCTGGGCTTGGCTTTCTTCAGACAATCCCTCCATTCCACTGTTTTTCCATGTGCTGTCACCTGCCATACACATGCACACATTCCTCCCCCTGGCTTGCCCCACTACGCTCTTCTCTAGGCATTCCTGGGCATTCCTCCAAACTGTGAGTACATGGGAAGTGGGGCTTTGTTAGACAGAAATCAGAGATACAGTACACACACCAACACATATATGTGTGCACAAACACACACTGTATCACCAGTCCAACATGTCCAGAGTCCAGCAATGCGATGCAATAATTAGAGGGACTGAATACAGCGATTACGCACTCTTTCTATCATCCGTCCACTCTTTATGAAATCTCTCTTTCAGTGCTGCTGCTTTTCGGCTTTCCTTCACTCTCTTTTCATTCCTCTCATCCAAACACTTTCTGCTGTTGACGAGACACTGCAGGTGCATTGGAAAGATGAGCAACCATGAAATCTCTCTGGACACAGGGAACACAGAAACACACATGCACATGCAAACACACACAGAAACATTCCAGGCCTCCCAAGGTGGTGAGCAAAAACTGAGCAGAATCAGACGACAAAAAAAGGAGGCCAGTAGAAAGACGCTTAAACAAAAAGGAAAAGGCTCTTCATTCATTCCGCCTCTCCAGCCGTCCACATTTTAAATTCTCTCTGTTGTTTTTTTCTTCACTCGCCTCTAGTCTCTCCTCCCTCATTTCCGATCCTCCCAGACGGATCGCAGCTGTCAAACTTTTGACGTCTTCATCTACCTCGGTCATGACCCTGCACTCCGAAGCTAAACTCTCTATGTATATGTGTGTGAGGCTGTCACTCACAGTTTTTGACATCTTCATCAGGCTCAGTCATGACCTCGGTCTTAACCAGAGGTTTAGAAAAGAGGGGGAGTTCCCTCTCTTGTGTTTCTCTACTCGTCCCCTTTGCACCCGATGACGAACTCCCAGCGGGGGAGGGGTCGGCTCTGCATTGATGCCTTCTGCTGTCAGTGGCCTTCTTTCAATCCCTCTCTCCCCCATTCAACACCTAATCCCCTCTTCCTCTCCAGAGCTTCTCCTCTCATCCTCTCCATCCTCATTACTCTGTGTCAACACTGAAAATGAACTTTTCACATTTCACCACCACAACTAAGTCTACTCCTCTTTCAGCTCTGTTCAGTTCAAATCAACTAGGCTTCAACGGATGTTAAAATGTATAAATAATGCATAAACATATGGCAGACTGTAGAAAATATTTACCCAGAAGCAAAATGTGCCTGTTGCACACTGAAACTGTATTTTTCTATGAATATAAATCTAACTTAGGACTCATAGTAAATGTACCAACAGGATATACAAGCTCATATTCACATTTTTATATGAATTAAGGTTTCACTGTTTTGTTTTTTGTTGCTGAAACTAGATGAGAGGATATATATCACTCACAAATCTGGCTACTAAATGTAATGTTTGAGCCAGTAGAGGTTCAATCTGGCTTTATATAAAAACTCCAAACATGTTGAGTGGGCTTCTGTCTAAAAATGAAAAAAAAAAAAAAAAAAAAATCCTAACAGCACCTCAAAAACTCATATACCTTATTAAACTCGTACAAAAAGATGAGTAAATTACAGTATTTGTCTTGGCTGGGAGTACTATGTTCATGAACCTTAACCACTTGGCTCTCAGTGAGTCTGTAATAATGACTGAATGAACCCACATGAATCGACAAGTTCCACACACCTTCTGACCTTGGCGATGGAAGAAGCGGCTGATTATCTAAAACTCCTTGTAATCTATATGACTTTCCCTTCTATGCTTGTCTGTTTTATTCACAGCTCACTCCCTTTCTTTCTCTCTGCACATTTTTAACTTAAAATGGGAGAAGTGTTTCGCCGTCTATCCAATACTGCGAGGTCAGAGTTTTCGCTGAGTAGCATTCGGTATTCATCCAGAGTTTGATGGATTTCTACCGAGGCAGCTGAGCCCAGCCAACAACCTGACAGACTGTGAGAGTAGCAAGGGAGAACAGAGAGTAGCAGATAGATAGATGGCACTTCACATCTGCTGGAGGTTCAACAGAGTCAAGGGTCTCTCCTAAATCTAGTTGAGGAGAAACATCTTTCAGGCCTCAGGGACCACCCCCAAAACCTCCTCCTCTTTACAAAAGGACCAAATGAAGCAAATGAGGTGAAGGTTGTGGTGAACATCTATCATGAGTTTTGGCTACTACTCTTCTTACTTTAAAGAAAAAAAAACTAAACTTTTTCCTTTCTGGATCGCCAACTGGCACCTTGACTCTTTATGTCCATCTCTAGGTCTTTCTCTTGCTCAGCATCTCTTCTTCTCCCTTTGAATTATGGGTCTGTTTGTTATACAATTAGCCTGCTGGGACAGCCTTCATGAATAAAACTGAGGAAGCAGATCAGTGACTTGCTCCCCTATATCTCTCCATTGGACTCTGTCCATCTGTGTATGTGTGTATGTGTGTATTTGAGTGAACATGCTGTGTGTCTGTTGCGTATGTGACTGAATGGGGGGAGTCACACCATGTTGTAAAACTGTCTCCAACAAGTCTGTTGGCCCCTGTTCACCCCACTTTTGCTTTCTCACAAACAAGCACACTGAGTAGCCTTCACTATCACAACAGTCGCATCCAAACATTACACGTCATCAACGCCACATGTACTGTACGTTGGTGAGAGGTGTGAACAGCTTGCACTTTGGTTTCTGTAAAGTTCAGACCAGATTTGTAAAGGATAGAGACATTTTTGTCCAGATGGTTGTTGTTATGTCAGCACACCTCTCACTGAGACCTGAGAGCTTCTACTAAAATGACTGTAACAGTGTGGGACTTATTAGAACTTGGATTCATTAACTGCTATTATCTAACTGTGAAAATCCTTATGAATACATCTAACAACTAACAAATACCTTGCTATTTTTAGCTATAACAATCATCAATAGAACTGTGACAAATTAGAACTTGCAGCCCTCCATTACCAGTTAATCTCCAAACCATATTTGCAGACATACTTCTATTACATTCATACTGAATAATTCTCTGGCCACAAAAAGTCCACTTATAGTAGCTGCTTACAGTTTGGGTTAAGCAACCATTGTGTTACTTTGAGAAAGCCATGTTTTTGAAAATTACCCTTCAAAATAATTAAAACAATCCACAAAATGATCACGCAGGTGTTAATTAGTGTGCAAAGCAATTCTTTCTCAATGTTTTCCATCATTAGCAGGGAGCTTGTTAACTCGAGCACTAATAATTGCAACTCATGGAGACATGGGACTTCCAAGTGGGAGCACAAAGAGAATGAAGTGCTAATCCAAGACAGATGAGTCAGATTGACACAAAAAGAAACAAATCTAGTTATGCTACAGATATTCTGCAACCAGCATCACTTACCTTTACATGCTCCACCTTTATCCTCATATCCTGGGTTACAAAGACATCCACCAATAGGAACCAGCCACTCTCCATCAGCGCCACAGTACATTTTCGGCTCCTCTCTCTCCTCTGACTGGTTGACACAAGACCCCCTGACTTCAACTAAAGAGGACGTGTCAGCTCCCGTAACTGTGTCAGGAAATGTTGCCAGGTTGCGGATTGTGAGGGGGCAGGTTTTGTAGAAAACTCTGACAGAAACCAAAGCAATGCAGGCGCCGACATCCTGAAAGGCCAGATAGAAGCCCTTCCGGGTTGTGACCTTTACATCCCGCACCTCTGTGTTCAGTTTCATAATGCGGTCTCCAACATCCACCTGGATAGAAACAGACTGGTTACACCAATTGAACAAGCAATGTGCAGCGTGTCAGCCTTTAAAAATTCTGCTTGCAAAAGAGAGTCAAATCAAATCAGGATGTCGTTCTTCATAATTTCAGCATTTGGCTTTCCAAGCTGACTTTATTGATTACAAAGGTAAAATAAGCTTTAATGCCGACATCGCCAAAACTACAGGTAATTTTAATAACGACTAAGCAAAACTGCCCCAGCAACCTTTCTTGGGTAGCTAAATCATCATCAAAGATAAAAGTGCTTATAAACCAAATAAAAAAATGCAGGTGGGTGCCACAGGGGGTTATAGTGAAGACAAAAGCAAATTAAAGTGAGTGGAGGAGTATGCATAAAGAAGTCTGAGCCTGACTCTGTGGTTTGGTGTTACCTGGGTAAAGCTCTCGTCTGCTGCCACAGTGTCCACCTTAATGAAGCTGCTCTCTTTGATGTAGCTCTCTCTGTCATCATTTGACTCATGGTAGTAAAGATTGAATGTTTCCTAAAAGACAAAAGAGGGATTCAAAAACGGGGACAGAGACCACTTGTTTGCTCTTAAAATGATAATGATTCAAGGAGATTTCGTGCCCAATCCATATAGACATAAACCTCCACTAGCAGCAGTCTGTCAGATAACTTACTAGCATAAACCTAAAGAAGTCGCACCTCCACCCGAAATCACTTTTATCATTCAATTATGTTAATTTGTGCTTCTGTTTCCAAACCTGATAAAGAAGATTTATCTACCTTGCAGGTGCCAGTGACCCCTGGCAAGCTGTTACAATCTCTCAGAGTGAACTTGACCTCGACGTAGACCCGTTGAGCTCCTGACCTGGGAATCCAGTCTGTCCTCAGCCAGTTGTTTTGACTGGGTTCAAGGACGTTACACACCTGGTATGTTCTGATGGGGATGTTCTTCTCATCCATAATACTCACCTCCTCCCACTGAAAATGGAGGCAAACATTTAGATTTGCATTTCAAAACCTGTAAATATCTCAACCAGCCATAACCAAGATTTTTACCAATGCACTTCATCGCAGAATGACATTACACTTGTGTTTACGACACTGTTTCCAAATACACACCACCATTTTAATAATTATTTTTTTCCCTGAAGACATCTGTCGGTTTTAGTTCATGCAAACAGTGTGAAAAGCAGGTTTTAGATACTTGTGGGTTCACTGAAACAGATGCTGCATCAAAGTGCTCATTAATCAGTGAACACTGAATACGAAACTTAGAAAACTGGCATGTGGCGAAGCAGCTCAGAACAGATTTATTTAACAAACTTAATAACTTAAGACATATACTTAAGACATTAAAGATGTTGCTGCCAAGTAGGAGCGCTTTTAAGTAATGTCAGTAACTGTAGCCCAACAAATACACACACATCACACCCATGGACATTGTTGAAATAATAATGTGAACATGGAAGTCTGCTGTTTGGCAGCTGACAAAATTTAAAACAACAAAGTTTCCTTAGAGCACTTGAAAGCAGCATTGATGGAGACTTTTCAAAACGGTCCTTGATGGACACTGCAACTGATAAAGTAATTGTAAAAAAAAAAGGCAAAGCTTTTCAAGGTTCAGACCCAGATGGCAAATTCAACTAAATCTAAGCGCCTTAACCAAAATAAACTCTTGAACACAATGGAGACACACGGCAAAGTGTAAAAAATACTTGATTAAAAAAAACAAAAAAAGAAGCCATTTACAGATTTTTTTTTGCCCTCGTAAATACAGGAAAAACAAGTCAACACATAAAGTCGCACCCACACACGTTTTAAATACTGGGGTGCATCTTCTAATGTGCTGCTGAAAACTCTCAGGGCAGCATTCATTCTTGTATCAATGGTCTGCAGTGTTCAGCAGGGTTCGGATTTGTTGCGACTCCAAGGTTTTTACAAACACATTTCCATACAAGTGAAACGGGCTCAACCTTCGCTACACCATCCATCTCAATAGAGTTGACTATTTGCCTTGTACTGTGACCCTTCAAATGACCGCTGAGCCTCCCAACTCTAAATTGGCTTTTTATTGCCACTGAATAATAATCTGCTCTCTCCCTACTAGTGAGAGCTGTATACACACTAAATGTGGCGTGTCGAAAGAGGGAAAAAGAGAGTCGCAAAATGACAAAATGACAGGATGTGTGTGTGTGTGTGTGTGTGTTGTGTGTCCGGGAGTGTGGTACATGTGACTGTGTGTGTGGTAGAGTCAGATCGATGTGTCAGCGAGCCTGACTGTATTGGCCGATATTGTTTTCTCACAGATACACTAATAATGAGGCATAAAGTAGCGCATATTTAAAATAAATTACTAGTATTTGACTATATTTGACCTTCATATATCTTAACTGAGCAATATTAAAATTATTCATCTACTTTCATTTAGTTATCTTGTATTATTGCCAGTTTAATGTGATGGTCAATGAGTTTTACAGTTTCATTGTCAGATTTAGACACACAACATGGTACTTCTGCTCACAATTAAAACACTTAGGACAGAAGTGGAGTTTTTCCTGTCCTATAGGATCATGGGCGTTGTTTTCATCAATTGCTGATGAAAATCTATCTCCAGGGACTGAAGGACAAATTGTGTTTACTAATGAGGTAGTGTATCGTCACGTTATGCCGTTTCATTCTAATGAATATTTTAATGTGGAAATGGTACCAACTGTCTCTTTAACCCTCATAGACCTTGACAGCCACCAACAACCAAAAGCATCGACTGATCTAATATATTTGATAACTCCACCACTAATCCTAGCTATATATTGAACAAATTCAGGTAAAAATGCAGTTTCTTAGCTTTAAACTTGTATCAGATGGTGAACATGGAAACACTGTCATCTTCTGCAACATTGATTCAGCAGCAAATCGTGAAATTTGACAAATGGCAGTGATTGTAGATGCTTGTTTATGCTCAGTTAATGATACATTTTGCTGAAAATGTTCCTTCAGCTTCAGTTTTTCTCGATTTTGATATACTAACCTTCAAATTTATTCAGGGCTTTAATGGTCACTAGCTTGAATACATGAAAATACCTGATTTTCACCACAAAATGCAAATGATGATATTTGAGTAAATGCTGATAAACCATTTGAAAAGATTAAATGTAGAGAAAGTGAAGGTCACCCCAAAAATAGATCTAGGTCTTTAAGGGTTAAATAATCAAAAATATATCATATCTTTAGCATATGACTGACACATACTACGAAGTACATATGGCAATTATTTAAGCACGTGGTTGTGTCTTCTGTAGTGCATATTGATGTGTTACTATATTCATACAGGACTATATACAGTACATGACTCTGTGTCTTTGTGGAGTATGTGTATAAAGAGGAGGAGGGGTGGAAAAAGCTGTCATGGGGTATGATGCCTCCTTGTCTAGTCTCCTTTAGAGTCTTTGTGAGTTGACAGAAATCACAGCTGTCACATGTACAAAAAAAAAAAAAAGCTTTGCACTTGTCCCAACTATACAGAGATGGCTTTTTTGGTGTGTTCGTGTATGTGTGTATGAATTTAAGTGTGCGAAGCCAAAGGATGTGGAAGGTGGGGGGTGCCTGTAATCAAAAGCTCAGTGCGTGCAGACCAGGACCCTGTCAATCAAGCAGCATGTGAGAGAATGAGTGCATGGTGACTGAAGAAATAAGAGTCAAGTTCGCCAATAACTCTTAAATCAACAAAGAGGTGAAAGAGAGAGCGAGTGGGGAATGGAAAGAGAGAGGAAGAGTGAGCATGCAGATGGCGGATCACAACAAAGAGAAGACGACACATGAAAATATATATTTCAAGGAATCAATCTGGCAATTACATGGTAGTAAAAATCCCAAAAAAATGACACCCACCACCAAGCTGGTTAAAGCTTTTTCATTTGCCAAACACAATGCCAGCAATCTCATATTAGCACTTAGGCTTGGTGAACAACAGCTCATTTCAGAATCTGTGGGATGATTATTTACAGTTTCCAGACCAAATGCGTGTGTGCAACAGAGAGAGTGTGAGTTTTTTTCCTAAGAAAAAGCAGGTTGAAATGAGCGTTTCTGTACTAAATAAATAAATGTTAAAAAGAAGAGCTCCCACTCACCCCTCCCTCTGAAGGACTGGCTGCCCATTTCAGTTCTCCTGGCACTGTCCTGGTGTCCAGCAGGGTCACTAAAATGCATGCACATGCAGGTGGGTTGAAGCCAACAGCCTAAGGTAGTTCAGCAAAATCTCAAAATATCACATCCAAGCAGTGACAAATGCGTTTTTACTCTGAACATTCATCTATGCAACCCAAGAAAAAAAGTGTTCAATACTAAGCTTATAGGTTAAATTTAGGATTAGCTGAAAACATGGGCTACAGTATAGTTCTACAGTGTGTAAGCAGTTTTATAAACCATCAGTCAACACAGCAGAACACACGACTGGGACAAATGCTACATGAAACATTTTCATACTAGTTTGAAGGCAGTAAATATCATTCAGGCATAAAAGTGTGGGTTTCAAGGTGCAAGTTATGATCTATAAAGGATAAACATCAACACTTTCAGTACATTAGTCTGTGCGGTATTGCCATAAAATGAGTAACAAACGTTTTATTTTATTTTTTTTTATGGTTGAACAAGAAAACTGATACAGAAGATCAGAGTAACACAGCTACACCCCAAAAAAATCAGATTACACTCGTTTTCCAAAAAATACAACTTTATAGTTTTCTAAGTTTCATTTTAAATCCTCTCAAATTGCCCGTTGCCTCCATCCTAGGGCGCACACGGAGCGCACGCAGCGGTGCTCCTGCGTCCACGAGTGGAAATCTGTCACATACTTCACACGAGTCCACATTCCCTCCTTACCTTCGTTGGGTGGATAAATCCTAGTCCTCGAACTTGAAACTCTCGTCGTTATCCAGATGACCGTGAAAAATAATCGCCATATATTTGCCATGTGTGCCGTGCGGACGCGCGTGTGTTCCCCGTTCGATCTGCGCCTTGGCTCGAGCGGCTCCATCCCGGTGGGAAAAGTGTGTGTGAATGAACCCAAGTGTGAACGCGAGTTGGATGCAGCGGATACTGGGGCGGTCTCTTTCACTCAGATGCGTGTCTTAATGGTAATCCAAATGACATGAGTAAAATGACATACTACGGTTCATGTAACTAACATCCAAACACACATTAGCGCAGTCTCAGAAGGCAAAGTGAGGACTCCACTGCTTTTTGATTGTATTTTAAGCAGTTTCTGAATATGATGATGTGATATCCCCAATCACCTTGTCTTTGATAATAATGCTAAATATGCGTTTTTGCATTCAAGTGACTCTTAACTTTAAATCAATAGAATAATGTCCATATTTGTACTTGATTGTCCGTGTAAGCTGAACTCTTGAACCACTCTAAAACCGCACTAAAAACATCTGATCTGAGGTCAATTCCCAAAGATATAGTTCACAAATGCACTGACACCTAAGCCTATCAGTGTGGCATGTCAGACGTGATAGCCTTAAAGGATGCCAGCAGCCGACAGGGTTGTTTTTGAATCACATAAGCTGTCAAATAAATTCCATAAGATGTATGTGTGTCCGCATCCTGATAAAGGACTGAAGAGCCTGAAGGTGCTTGTCTGTACAGAATCTGAGGCAGCTGGAGGGAAGCTCTTTGTCCTGAGGAGGAGCAGTCAACAATGTGACTACAGCGCCACCTGTCGATGATTCATGACAGGACAAGGAGAAACCCCATAAAGGATCAAGGTTCTTTTTGGTACATACAGAGCTAAACATCTCAGGGTCAGTTTCAGTCATTCTCATGCAAAGTGATTATTTAATTTAGAAAATCTGAAGTAAGACTCCAGCTTTAGGAGCAGAATCATGTTTTAATACTGAAGCAGTTGGGAACAAAAAGGCAAAAGGACTATAGCCTCGAGTGTGATGGATCAGACAAAGAGCAGGCTCATGACCTGTCCTCCTACACTCTCCCTCTCTCTAAGACTTAGTGAACAATCATTTGCGTAGAAGCACAGCTTGAATATGTAAGTAGTTTCCATTGCACTGATGTAGTAGGTTCTTGGATATCTGCCTGTATATCGTAAACACACAAAGTAAAACACAGGTCCTCCATTTTGTTTACCCTTTGTTTACCTTGTTTTCCATCTGCACAGGTAAGCTACATTGAGGGTTTCCTATCTTTAGATATTATGGGGTAGATTTGCGGAAAATGTTTGATGAAACTGGACTATATGTGTAAACAGTGAGCGCCTGCATTTGCATGTATATGTTCGTGTGGCTCTACATCTCAGCCGGTCTCCATCACGCTTTGTGTCTTCACAGTTGCTATGCCGAAACCATCTCGATCCCCTGTAAGGCATCATAATGGACCCAGGAAGAGCATCTGGCGCTTTGAGACGCCAAAAACGATTTCTCCATTTCGACCTGCCACTCTTCCCCCATCCACCATAATAACGTTTCACGTTTCATTCTCCACCAGTTCCACGAAAGACTGCGCAATCACAAAGACCCAATTAGTCAAGAGGGGATCACGACTTCGCCCAGGGACTGATGGGCCAATCACATCGAGCGACGCAGGGCGAAGGCCTATGGGGCAGCAGCGCAGGTGGGTGGGACATGGCTCTGGGGCGGAGGTGACACAGTGACATGGATAGAGAATGGTCCGTTGTTTCTGGTCATTTGTGTCACCGAAGTTTTGATTGATGACCATCGGGATGTTTTCCCACTCTCCCCTGAGATTTCGAGCTTTCTGGAGGGGGGTTTTACAACAGGCCCCCAGCCTCGAACCCCTACGTAAAGTCTGGCCCTTCGCCCTTCATGGCACAAACACACTTCTGCGCACACAGAAACACACAGTGACTTTTTTTGTCCTATTTGGGGCCTCAGATGGCTGCTGCCCACACATCTGTATTGTAAAGCACTAAATATAGGAAAAGCGTGTCTGTTTTTGTCTGTATGCATGCACATACATGTAAAACTATATCTCAAGGGTGTTGCAATGATGAAGAGAATGGAAGGGACAGGAAGAAATAAAACAAAGTACATACCAAGTAGCCAAATGTAAATGCATGCATGTGTGTGTGAGAGTGTAAAGAGAAAAGCCCGAGGGACGGTAGGTGTGTGGGCGGTTGAGAGAGATGAACAAAAGAAGCAGAGAAGAGAGATGAGGAGCAGCACACTGCCAGGATTTGATTGGGTGGGTAGGTGGTGGTGTAGAGGGGGGTGTTGGGTGTTGAAAAAGGATCTTCCCTCAAAGCCTCGTTAAGATATTCCTGGAGCGAGTTAGAGTTTCATTTGGCTTGCAGTCCTACACAGAGCGCTTACATCGCACTGGGAGCTAAAACGATTTAATATTCATACAACTAGACTGATATTCTCTGGGTTATATGACAGATAATAGTCAGATATTCTAAATCTGTATGGTGTGTGAGTGTGTGTGTGTGTGTGTGGTTAAACTCCTTGGGTCGACAAAGCGTCATTAGCATGTCTGAGGCGTTTTCATTAGTACCCAACTCTCTCCATAACAGCTGCTAGTCTGGTGAATTACTCAACCACACACGCGAGTGTGTACGCATGTGGATGTGCTTCTGCGCGTATGCATGTGAGTGTTGAGTATAAACAAAGGAAGAAGCGAACAGAAGGTTTCATCAAAAACGCCAAAACACCAAAAACGCGTGCGTGCACGTGTGTGTGTGTGTGTGTGTTTGTGTGTACATCATGCACCCATTTTGAACACTGAAGAAGTCACTGACAGGCGCTTGTGTGTGAATATGTAGAGTGTGTTTTTGTGGTGTGTTTGCATGCATGCGTGTGTGTGATTGCATAAACATGGTGTTAGAGTGATGAGATGTTCCTTCCATCCATCTGTTCTGCTGGCATTTACATCTTTAGAGAGCTACGACGGAGAAGGGAAGAATAGCGTAGGGAAGACAGAGTGGGAGGGAAACAGGTGAGTGAAGAGGGTCGACACTCTCAGGTCGGCGGTGGAGCTCCGAGGCTCCGTTCCAACGTGATCTTTGAACGTGTCTCATGTTTCTAAGTATCTACATGCAAGAGAGTGTGTAGCATAACTGCGTCTTCCTGTCGATGTGGTTACGGAGTGTGCATGTGTGGCTTTGTGGACGTGTGAGTGTGTGCGTATGAGACAGAGAGAGATCTCATTGTTCTCTTCCTCCTTATCTGCCATCTCAGCGGAGAGCCCGTGCTGTTTCCCCCTCAGCGATGTGACCCGGCTGTGATACCGCACGCCCTCGTCTCCACAGATAACAGACCACCCTAAAAATACTCCTCTTTCTACTGCTTGACGCTTTTCCCCTCTGTTCTTCTCACCTCTTTCTGGCTCACTATATCCTCCGGAGTCTCCCTGGCCAGAAGTTAGCTCTGCCAGACTAAAATACCTCTGGGCACTTCCTAATGTCACAGAGGTGTTCTCAGTCTATATTTTCCCCTCTTCATCTTCTACAACTCATTCTGTTGGAGGCCGTAGATGTTACAGTGTTGGCTTGAACAGCAGAAGTGCAACTCAGACTGTTACATCACAAGTTTTCTTACAGTTTTCCCCAATAATTCCACAGCCCCCCCCCCCCCCGCAGCTACTTCAGTCACCCACACTCTGGACACACAGGGCAGATGGGATGTAGGAGGAGACAGTGAGGACAGAATCTGCTGGGCTCACATAATTATACATCAAGTAATTTACCATAGCTCCTCAATAAAATATTGAAGAGTGCATTGTTTTGTGTGCCTCACGGGTTTGACAGTCTGGAACGATGCTAATTATGATAAACTAGGAGTTTTTTTTCTGAAGATCGTGCCACAGCCAAGTGCTTTGAGAGCTTTTTCATCTCTCTTCTGCCTCCCTTGCTGCTTCTGTTGTGAAGTGCTTTTAAGGATATTGACAATGCCCCTTTCCGTAGTTTCGAGGAAGTTTCAGCTAATTTAAAACGCTTTTATTCTGAGCTCCTTTGCCACGTTTGACATTTGGGGTTAGAAAGCTGTCGTTTTTGTTCTTCGTGTGTGTGTACGTGTATGTGTGTGTGTGTGTGTATTCCCGCCTTTCTTTTGGTCCACACCCACGCAGGTGACCAGTAGGGGGCTTGTGTGGGTGGACAACTCAATGGTGACCCCCCCAACACACACACACACGCACACACACCCCTCCCGCTCTTCAACCCTCTATCGCTTCGTGCCATCCATCCACCGCTGTGAGTCCAAAAACAAGGAGAGGGGCCCTGGAGGAGAAAAGGTCCATTTCACTCCCACCCTCTAGCAAATGGCAAACATTATGCATCAGCCAGAACAATAAACAATAAAGAGCATTTCACTAAAACTGGTGATTGTGAGGCGATAGCTTCCAGACAGGTGCAAGATAAAGACAGGGGTAGCTGGTGTCAGCGCCGGTAATGATTGAGGAACTGCTGAAACAATGGTGCTGTGCTAATAAAAAGCAATTAAGGAAATAATTAATGAAGTGAACCATCTCTTTGTGAAAGCTTCTCTGATTTGCATGTTTTCTCTTCAGACCCCAAGATAAACAATTTCCTTTGATTTCTACGTTTTATAGCCTATCCAATTTAGCTGAGAAGAAACAATAACTTCCCATCTCTTAATCTAATTAAAAACACCCAAAACAACAGTCGAACAGAAAATATATTTGTCAAAACTCGATATAAAACTGAGACAATTGAGTAAAAATGATAATGAAAATATTACTATTAATACTGTAGCTTGATTATAAAGTTATTTAATTAAACTGTTTTCAGTTTTATTTACTACATCCTTCAGTTGTCCAGTAATAATGTATATGTTCCAAAACAAGCCCATTAGTGAGAATTCTGCAGCTGTCAGCCTTTTTCTCAGGCAGACGGAGTAACCTCACCTCAGGAAGGTGTTCGTATGTGTATGTGAGGAACACGCAAGCGATAACATGACGTGTTTTGCAGAGGATTAGCAGGATTTAGACTGTCAAACCAGACAAGTGTCCAGCTTATCATGTTACCGTTTTTTATCAGCAGACCCAGGTCACACACAAACACACAGAATTAAGGGATGAAACAAAAACCTCAGAATACTCTGAAAGGACCTCAAAGATATCATTTTTTCTACAATAGTATTTCCTGCGTATATATTTTTTACAACCTCCACTGAGTGATTCTGATGTGCTGTGCCAAAATGCTGCTCTTAATTTATAGTACAGTTTCACAAAAACAAAGCCTCATTTCCATTTCATATACTGTATGACCATGTAGATCCTGTTGTTATGACAGGTGCTTAGGTTGATGTGGAATACAGGATGAGGCTAGGCCCCCATTTAATCTGCATTTATTATGTCTTGCCTAATATCCATTAGTGAATCTTCCCATAACAACATTGCCCTCCTATGGCTGAGAAGGTAAGGACTACTGCTGTTGGGTACTGTCAAACGAGGCGTCAGTTTGTGTGATGTGCTAAATTGAGACGTGTGGGTTGGACTGCCAAGTGGGAGGACAGAGAGGACTTAAGGAGGGCATAAGTTAGGAAAGTCATAGCGAGAACATAATGAGTCATGATCTCGTAACAGTCACGAAATGACAAAGCTCACAAAAGTCAAAGTTAATAAACAGACTAATCAGCTTACTAGATCAGACAAGGTGAAGTTTAGGTGAAAACTAAACAGAAGGAGCAACTAAGCTGCTTGACATTAGTAAACAAATGCTCAAATCTGCCAAGTCTGTCAGCACAGAAAAACTTAACAGCAAACATGACTCCACTTTACACGTCAAAGCTCTATCAGCTACTCTAGAGTCAGTTTATTGTTGGCTTATATATTATTGATTTCTTTGCATACATGGCAAACAAAAACATACGAGGAGTACATACAAAAAAAACAAAACAAAAAAAAAAAACCCCTCTATATCCTTTTTGGCAAAGCATCAAAAACTCACTCACTGATTCACTAGACTCACATCACAGAAGGACCACACACAGAATCACACAGTGTGTGTAGTGAACATGACAACGTCATGTACCCATTCATTTCAAGTTGTAGATTTTTTTAGCTACCATATTTACAGCTGGAACCTGGCATTTTTAAGACGTACAATAGGCAATAGCAGTTACAACCTAAAGATGCTGTGCCTATCTAGGTCAGCTAGATTTGGAGTTGTCAGCTTTCTGCAGACTAAATAGGTCAAGCTATGAGTGGGGGGGAGTTTGAAACCTCTCATACTCCATCAGTTCACACCACAGAATTACAAGATTGCTGATTATGTAAAACATCCTGACAATAGCTTTAAGCAATACTGTCAAATTATGACAATAGATATTACAGAGTGGTTTTTTTTCACCCGTATATGAAAAAAGATAAAGGCAATATTTAATTCTGTTTAAGCATGATTATGCATTCATGTGAACTGAGGACTAAATATGCATCAATATACGGTGGAGAAGTCTAAAGAAGCAGTGAGTATGTGACGATTAAAATCTGCTGTGTATATGAAGAACTTCACAGCATGGTTATTAACCCAGAAAGCATAAATATAGATGAGAGCCCAAGGAAATTATATAAACCTAATGCATCAGTGCCGCAGCTCCACAGCAATACTTTCACATGCCCACATGAAAAGAAAAAAATCTGTGTTGCACAATGGCACGGTAAGGGTTTAATTTGTAATGAAAGTGCAGCGTCTGCAATTTTTTCCAGCTATGATGCAATAGTGGGCTTCCTGTCCTCAATTTTGGAGCCACAGGTTATCAAAGTAGTAGCGTAGGATTGTAGGTGTATATAAGTACAGAGGTTATGTGTTCAGTAATTTCTCTGAAAGGTTCTTCTCATTCTAAACATGGCTCGTAGAGGTATGATCACCGCCACCACCATTCTCCTCTGCGTCATACTCGGCCTGTTCAATCCAGCCCCGGCTGCCTGTAAGTTTATTTTATCATATCAATGGGAACGACAAACACACTGCGAGAGCAAGTGTTCATCTGTGATAATCCTCACATTAACCCTTTATTGGGCAAGTGAATATTTTTGGTAATTTTCACATACATTATACGATTATACGTGTTTGGATCAACACGTGTTGTAATGTTCTATAAGTGTTCTATAACCTTACATGTCTTTTTCTTGTATTTTTTATATATACTTCTTCATTTATTTATTTTTTGCCACCTATGGGTAAGGAAACTAAATATGGTAACTTCATTGACCTTGATTTTCTACATTTTCTACGTCTAAAATTTCACCAAAGTAATAAAGTCTTCTTATGTCCTCATTAACATACTAAGGTTGACATTTTACATTTCATAGTATTCCTATGTGTGTCCTATAAAGGATTAAGGCTGTAAAAAACAAACAAACCAAAATGATCATTTAATGTGCGTTTTCATTTGCAGCCCGTCCTCAGAACAGCAGAAGCTGTTGTACAAAATACTACAGGAAGCCAGTGCCCATCCATCGCATAAAGGGCTACACAGAACAAAGTCCAGGGGAAAACTGCCGCCTCGAAGCCATCATGTAAGATATTTTCATCCTAAACCATTACCGCGATTCACTGAAAATGCCAGTTGTAGTTATAGTCTATTCAAACAATGACAAAGATTTATGGTAGAATGATAGTCATAGTCAAAAATTAACACTGAAAATTTGTTTTATTTCCATACAAAAGTTTATGGACTTAAGAAATTGTCACTCTAAACATGCTGAAGTTTGGTTTGTTTTATTCACTCTCATTTTCTTATTTATCATTTAATAATTTCTTGTTTTAATAACTCCAAATCACTAATTGAAATATATAAAGGAATAAATGGCTAAAATCCTCAAACTAATTCTAACCTCTTCAAAACCTTTCATCATACATTTTTACATATTTTGATATTTGTTTGATCCATTACAGTTTCTACACAGTTATGAAGAAAGAAATATGTGCGACTCAAAAGGATGAGTGGGTGAGGAAAGTTCTGGAATTACTCAGGTATGGCACTAAAACCCACTTTTCTTTCAATTGTCACCTTACATATTAAGTTTTACGTAAAGAATTGTGAGTAAAGTATATGTATATATTTTTTTTACAGCTTAAGACTGAAAGAGATGTCACAGGATGGCTCGACTAAAAAGGAAAAACCGATCAAGACGAATGAAAACCCCTCGATTACTGATGGGGGTGGAGCTTTCCTCACCACCACGGAGAGCTTCCTGAACAGCACTTACAGTTTCTATTAGTCCAAACTTTGAAGAAATGCAGCTAAATAATATGATATGCAAAGAAGGCAGCTTAATGTGGTCCAGTTTTGTTGGACTGAGCAAATAAAGAACACCTTTTACATACCTGAATGTATCGCACTGTCGCACAAAAAAAAAAAACAGCTTTAGACAGATTTGTTTAATCATTCAGCATCTATGAAAAGTTTACTTTTTCAGTCATATTTTTATCGCTGTCTTATTTGCTTATTCACTTAATAACTAATCATGAATATGTGCTTGAATATTCCTATAGCCATCAACAAAACGCATTTACCCTAAAGCTTTAGAAATCTTGCTCATATTTCTTATACAATTTTACAAGAAATAAACTGTTTAACATATAAGTCAAATAAAAAAAATGAGACTCCAATTATTATAAATGGATTAAACTAATTCTTTGCTGTGTACATCGTTTATTTATTTATGTGACATGTGCTTATTGGATATGTAAAGATGCAACCAGCACATGAGCTGGAAGGTGTCATTCAGATGAACCATCCCATCCCCCGAGCTCATGTTAAAGCATGGCATGAGTGACAGGGAAGCAGACTCTTGTGCTATTTCAGATCAACACCCAAAGGGGCTGATGCTCCAGTCAGACAAGGTGACTCCCTCAATAACACATTTTGCTACAAGACCTGCAATAATAACAAGCCCCCACTAGATGGCAGAATCAACCTATAAAACAACTACTTGGCCATCACCCCATTTACTACTTTTGAGCCCCATTATTAAACAACACCAACAAGTTGCATAGTGAATAATAACATTTATTGAATTTGTTAAGCTCTATATATATATTAAAAAAAAGGTGCACAGAAGTAAAATAAAAATAAAGAAATTCAGAAATATAAGGACAAGACAATAAATACTATAAATATTAAATATCACAGATGAACATTCATTCATTCATTCATCTTCTGAACCCGTTTTATCCTGCAGATGAACATCACAAACCATTTTAAATATATTAAGTTACTTCAAGACAAATGGCATTAGATATAAATGATCTTATGCTGTGGTTTTATGGGCTCAAGGTTGCAGGGGCCATCGTCGTGTTCTTCCTTGCTTTGCGGGCTTGCCTGTTAAAACACACAAAAGTCAGCATTTCAAAAACAGAAAATTGTCAAAAATTTGTATATTCAGTCTCAGAGCAGCACAGTGTCATGAATGAGGTCTAAAGAATCAAAGGCCAACTTACTCCAATTCCCTGATCCTGTCAAAGACCCAGTCCTGCTTCCAGTGGCTGCAAACATCTCCTTCTGTGGTCTCAAAGCTAAACGGAAAAAGGAAATAAATTCAGTCTCAATTTCTGGTTCATTTGCTTTTTCACATAATGAACTGAACATTTTGGATGATTTCTGTTTGTAATGGATGTAATGTTCTTACATGACAGCACGGACACATGGTGGGTTCCTCTTCTGGATCCTGTAGCCAATGATGGGAGCAGTGATGTTTTGCGTACTGACCTGAGTGCAGCACTTGGTTATCTTAATTTCTGTTTAAGAAGAATCAAATATGATTTTCTGTTATAAATAAACATCTTTCATGTGTAATGTAAAAAAAAATTAATAATGAGACAAATTCTTCCATATTTCTTATCAAACATTGTTGATGTTCAGGGTGAGTCTTACCTGTATCTGCTGCTGCTATGGCAAGAAATCCAGCAAAAAGCGCGAGGCACGCCAGTTGTCTGATGGACATCTGCATGGTTCTTGTGTGAGATGATCCAGAGGGTCTTTGCAGAGGCTGAGTGTTTGGTCTCGCAGAAAGAGATAGCTGATCTCCACTGGCCAAACGTTCAGGTTTTATTCAGTAAAAAAGAGGAACCAAGAAAAATCACCGGATGCATTCTTTGTTAGGGTTTTCCTTGTAAGTGTCAGGGTGGGGGCAAGGGGTATAGCTGATCATTTCCTTTTTTTTTTTTTGTGAAATCGTCATGACACTGACAGATCCACGAGAAATTTATGGTATGATTGAGGCCGTTTCTTAGAAAAGTATCTGACCTCTGGTACAAAAGCTTTCCTTATGATCACTGTTCAAACCCACCAATAAGTGTTAAATAAATAATATTAATCAACAATAAATAAGCTACGGCTGAGCTGCCCACCTATACATATAAATACTGCAGATATAGATAAGGTAGTTCCATAGGTCTCTGTGGGCTTTGGGTGTACCCCACAGCTGCCATGGGGGATGTTCCTCATAGAAAACTAATGCTCTTTGACTATTTTATTAGAGAATTTCTGAGTATAAGACACGAATGTATCACTAAGGCAACGGGGATGCGCTTGCAAGACAAATTTATGTAATATTATTTAAAGCTATTCTTATTCTTATCATTACTATTATCATTATTATTATTATGCCCCCGTGACCCTACTGAGGATAAAGCAGGTTCTGATAATGAATGAAGGAATGATTACCTCCGCCAAGGACGTTATGTTTTTGCCGGCTGTTTGTCTGTCTGTCTGTCTGTCTGTCTGTCTGTCTGTCTGTCTGTCTGTGTACAAAAGAACTCAAAAAGTTATGGACGGATTTCGATGAAATTTTCAGGATAGCTTGGGAATGATACAAGGACCAATCGATTAGATTTTGGTGAAGATCAAACACTACCTTGGCGGAGGTCTGCGCTCTCTGAGTGCTTTTCTAGTTATTGCCTGTCTTGGAAAGCTAAAATACATAGTAAATAAGCGTCTTAAAAGTTTAATAACAAAATTTGTTTAAGAAGTCATCTACAACCATTCAATCTGGGAAATGTTATTTAATTTTCATGCTCCATAGGTTGATTTCTACAATGATCTCCATGCCCAAAATCACTTTGGTTTCATGGGTTTACCTAATAACATAATGGCAAACCTTGAACGAAGCGGTCAGTGTTAAATATATTTACCAAATATTCATGTTATTGTATTATATTTTATGAGGTTAATTATGGTACTAGGATGTGAGATTGTTCCACTTCCTCACACAATCTCACAGGTATAAACACCACTTCAATATACTGTCTCTGTGTGAACTAATCCATTTGTGTTGTTATCCTGATACTCTGGTCCTGAAGAAACAATATGTAGGATACTTATATTTACTGTAAATTAGTGCCTTATGTTACATATGTTGCTGAACTCAGCAATAATGTACAGGAAGCATCATGTGCTGGCTACTCTGCCCAATGTGTCATCTTTTTTCAGTCAGCACAGAGGTCAAAAAGAGGAAGGAGAGCCCAAGGCTTTCCACCACAAACCACAAGTTTCCGATCATCCCCCAGCCAAACTTGGTCATTTGTCCCTGCATGCCTTTCCTCTTAAATTACAAGTCTCAACTTGTTCAATGGCCATTTGTGGTTGGGTCGATAACATTGATTAAAAGAAAAAAGAAAAATCAAAGTTACTTGGCAAACAGAGATGAATTTCTTGATATAGTGAAAATTCTGGACATGTGGTTCATAACCATGTAGGTGTTGTGAGATTTTACTTAGAAATAAAAAGCTATTATTGGCTGCCAAAAAGAACAATCTGCTGTTTAGCTCCCAGTTAAATAGTAGTGCAAGTTATTTATTGTCAAATGAGGCCAAAATATTTTGAGAATCATTAACACATATTATGTCATTAATACATTAGTAATTATGTGTATTATTATGACGGTATTTAATAAAGTCAAATAATATATTCCTAAATAAGGGTCTTAAAAGGATATGTGGTTAAATTCTTTTATTTACTTTGCAGTGCAGATTCATGACTGATGAGTTCATTTAGTCTCACTCTTAAATAGGAAAGTATGTAAGGTATTTGTTGCTACTGTTTATGAACTTTCATGTGTTGATATAAACAACTGACCCTTTATTTTGTATCTAAGCCCAGTCATCTTCAAACTTTTTTTTTTAATCAAAGTTCATTTCAGATAATTTACATCCAACATACAATACTTTTGTCAGTGTTTGCTCATACTGTAGGAGTACAGATAACTAATACACAGCCATAGAATAAAGTGAAGAGTGAGATGACACCCTTTCACTGATGGAATATTCATGAATTCTAATAATCTGACAACTGCACTTTAAAACAATGTACTCTTACTTTTGTAAATGGACGGTTTTATATAATACACTTATAAAGCAATACTGAAATTCCCAGAAATAACTTCACCGGATTTTGCGTTTTTGAATAAAACATGAGAATCTCTGTCTGTGAAAAGCAGAAATGATCACTCAAAATGAGGAAGGAACCATGAACTGTCTGATTAACACTGAAATGAAGAGTTGCTTGCAAAACTGACTGAGAAAGTCCCCTTTTTTATGTGCCTCATTCACAAGTTTCTCCAATTTAATAATGTGGGCAAATTGCTACATTATTAATATTAACCTGAAAGACTCCATGTGCTGGTACATAACAAAACTTAGTATTCAAGCAGTTATATGTAGCATTTCTACTTCAAAATGTTCAAAAATATGCTAAAAGTTTTACTGCGGTGTTTGGA
This sequence comes from Ostorhinchus rueppellii, assembly GCA_030068375.1. Lineage (NCBI taxonomy): Eukaryota > Metazoa > Chordata > Actinopteri > Kurtiformes > Apogonidae > Ostorhinchus > Ostorhinchus rueppellii. The sequence continues at coordinate 13,961,968 of JAQQZY010000010.1, read as the reverse complement.
ATATAGGGTTAGAGGGAGTAGTGAATCCCTCTGCCAGTTTCCCATGGCGCTTCAAACTAACACAAAGGCCAAGTTGAAGATCAGAACCAACAAAATGTCAATGTGATAGAACATTTTTAAAAAAAAAAAGAAAGAAATGAAAGCAATGCTGTTGTTGATGCTGAAATTGCACTAATTTTTCTCCACTAGTGACTATTAAGTTTACGAAGGTGTAAAGTTACAATGTTGGACAATGGAAAGTGGATCTGTAGTCCAACTACTGACAACACAAACTGCACAGAAAAAAAGAGGTGATTTGTCATTTTACTGTGGATGGTTTTCATCTTAAAACAGAGCTCATATAATATTATACTATAATGCGAAACTGTATCAACTGACACAGATCAAGGAGATTACAAGACAGCAGTGTTAATTTGACCAACCAAGACTGATTTAAATAGAAAACAATGTATGAACAATCAACTTCAAGCTTTATTACCTCCACCAAGAAGGTTATGTTTTACTGTGCGTTTGTTTGTTGTTACCATCCGTCCATCTGACTTTGTTAGCAAGATAACTCAAAAAGTTGTAGATGGATTTTGATGAAACTTTCAGGAACTTTTGGAAATGGCACAAGGAAGAAATGATTAAATTTTGAGGATGATCCTAAAGAAATCCTACATTCTGGATCACTTTGAAATTTTCGTTAACATTGCGGTAAATGGAACATAAAAGTTTGATCGTCAATATTCCGGGTGATTACTAATGGTGTTATGACCCTGGGTCATAATTTGTGTATGTGCATTTATATATAGTGTGTTTTTTCCCCCCAATCCTGTAGGAGTGCTGTGTGTGTGTGTGTGTGTGTGTGTGTGTGTGTGTGTGTGTGTGTGTGTGTGTGTGTGTCTGGGTTTTTTCAGGAAGTGACAACGGACTGGAAGACTAGGATGAATCATCATTTAAAAGTGGCATCAGATCCAGTGTTCTGTCTCTCTCTTGGTCGCTGCCACCTTCCAACCCGTTCCTGTGTGTTTT
>JAQQZY010000010.1:13935265-13946936 GCA_030068375.1 Ostorhinchus rueppellii | reverse complement strand
AAGGATTAAGGCAGTTCTGAAGGCAAAAGGGGGTCCAACCCGGTACTAGCAAGGTGTACCTAATAAAGTGGCCGGTGAGTGTATGTGCCAACTTTGAAGTAGATTTTTTTTAAAATGATGTTTTTTATAGATACGTGAAATTTCGCCCATTAAATGGGAGAAGAAAAAATTAAAAATTAATTAAAAATTTGAACTTTGACCTAATTTTTCCAAAATGTAATCACATCTATTCTGGGTCGCTGGCAATCTGTAAACTTGATTCGGTATGTATTCAACGAATAGTTTTGCTGCTACAGACATATGAAGTTTTGCCCATTATAAGTAAATGGAGAAAAAGAAAAAAAACAAAAAAAAAAAAAAAAAAATCATACAAATGTTTTTGTATGATTTTTTCTCCTAAATGTAATAACATCTGTTCTAGGTCACTGGCAATCTACAAACCAAATTTGGTAAGAATTCAACCAATAGTTTTGCTGCTATAGTGTTAACAAACAAAGAAAAAAACTGAACCTAAAGCAATATCCCATGCCTCCCCTTTGGGGGGCGGGGTAATAACTGAAATAAAGGTTAAGTTCAAACGATCTTTTTCTTCTTCATGTTCCATCTCAGCAAACAGAAACCATGTCAGCTTGTCTCCATATCACATCCTTCATCTCTTATCACAGATCCTTAATCTTGATAGCTTACAAAACACAAAATTTCACCATGGTTACATTGTTGACTTGATGCACACGGGCACATAATGTGTCTTAAGTTGTCATCACAGGGAGTTGTTGATAACTTCTAGTGAGTTACAGGCAAATATATTTTAAGTCTGCTGTCAAAATGGTGACATGTGTACAGCATATAAGAAAAATAAATGTCATTAATGGAAGAATAAAGATTTCTTTGCTTTAAATCTATGGATCTAATGGATCTAATTATAGAGTAAAATCCAGATGTGGCTGCTGTACTCAACTTAGACTCCATCATGTTGTTTATTTATGTGGAACTCTATGCACTTATTGAGGCCATGATTTATAGTGTAAAATTATAATATGTCCATAAATGTAAATAACTGAAACAATAAAGCACCCACACTCAATCCTGAAGTCAGACATATTTTAAAAACAGACGTTACCATTAAGCATTAATAAAATGCGACGCCCAAACAAAATTTCCCTCAAAGTAACGGTTAAAGTCTATGCTTTATTCATTAAACTATGATGAGTGATTCTGTACAGTCATTTTAATCATTTTGACGCAGCCTGGTGACCAATTTGTTCCATCTCCCCTCATTGTGATATGTAGTGGGCTTCTCACTGACCAGGTACAAGCTTTAGGAAACTCTAATTAGCATGCTTTCATTATTTCCACCATTTGGTAACGAGCCAAAGGGGGGCAAAAAAAAAAAAAAGCATTAAACAAGCTGTTGCTTACCATGCGTAGGCGAAGACAAAAAGTACATTTCCGTTTCAATGTGCTACAGTTGGGGGATGTTGGGGGGGCAGAGAATGGAGAGTCCTTTGTGGTTGCTGCAGCATATATTTGAACCACAAAGCAATGGTTTTCCCCCACCCATCGGGTAAATTAGTGGTCCGCAGTTAGTAATGCATGCTCAAGTGAGCCGTTGAACACATGAACACAAAGGTATAACAACTTCAGCTTAGACTACATCAGGGTGTGAAGTAAAAGTGTTAAAGCATTTGTTCTTTTCTACATCATTATCTATTTGGTACATGTTTTCTAGTGGCATGTATCATTGCTGAATATGTTGTTAAATTACACAGCTGTGTATACGGAATATGCATTAGAGTCTGTGGTGTTTATAACATATGCTAATTGTTTACATGACTGCAGCTGTAACAGTTATAGATTATGAAACATACAGTCACATGGGAGCTGTGGGAATATTCAGATATGCTTCCCTTATGTGTGAACTGTATGTGTGTGGAAACATGATGAGCATATACAATACACTGTATCTCCCCACGGACAGGTGCGGAGTTCAGAGAATCAACATGAAACTGTACTTACCTCCAGATGAGTAAACCACAAACTCCTGTACCTACACACATGACCATGCCTTATACGCATGACGTGTATATCAAAGTAACACATTGTATTCTGTCTTTGAAATTAAGAGTTTATAAGTGAGGCTACAGCGTCACCTCATACTGCGAGTATATTTAGAGTCGATCTTTGAAGTCCAGATGGCTCATATTGTGGTCTAACGGCATGAACTTTGTATCTGTAAAAGTGAAAGTTCATTTATACACTTGTCACATTAATCTCACTACTGTACCCACATTTCCAGAGCTTTTACCACGCTCACTGACAGGGGAGACGCCCACTACAATAAACGGTACCCTCGGCTATAAAAAGCTTTAGTTTCCCCGGTGAAAGAGGCACCTTTTGTGTGTTCTGATTTAGTTTTGAGGATAATACTTTTGCATGATTGGCTGAAGGCCGAGGGTGATTGATCGGATAAAATTGTATATTGACAAATACAAAATGGTTTACATGGGTTTGTCCTTTATATGTAACCCAACTTTAATGGAACCTTGTTCATGCTGTTTGGTGTGAACCCCAAGCTCTGTAAAAGTATTACAGGACACATGACAGATTCTTGCTCCTTGGTAATTCTTTCAGACATTCACTGTATCAGTATATGTAAAGTTAATCTTGTGTATTTTTCTATTGTACTGATGTAAATACATTTAGTCACCTCTTCTTCCAAAACATATTAACAGCAGGTAAAGTCTGTACAAATACAGCAGGTCAGAGTTCAGTTTAAATTCAAGGTGGAAAGTGACATCTGTACAAACAGGGATGGATTTACTTTGACGTGAAAGTAATTAAAGGAAATATAGTTGTATTTGTGGCAACTTTACTTGGATTATTAGTGGATGATTGTAGAGGTGGATGCAACAGGATGTACTTAAGGACTGTCAAAGACATTTTGAGGGCATTTTTATGCTTGTACTCGATTGTTGAAAGCAGAAAAAGACAGGAAATCTGAAAATGACATGCAGAAAATGGTCCTGGCTGGATTCAAACATAGACTTGCTGCTCAGGGTATTTGCCTCCATGTTCCATGCACTCTAACCACTTTACATTCAGGTACTGGATGAGCTATGATTAGTGTATTTTGAAGGTTCAAGGCAAAGGAGAATTTGAGTGTAAAGTAGATTATTCATGTAAAAGTCTGACCCCAGATCCTGTGGGGGGAGGTTTTCTAGTGTTGATTTTGCACACTTATTGTTATACTATAGTACACTACAGGATATGTGGCCTAGAGCAGGTTCACACGTGCTGTGTTTGTTTGGCATTTTAATGTACTTCTGTGAGAACTGTCAGACATGTAACACTTTTATTCTGCAGTGCTTTGACTTCTTTGTGTTTTGTCACTCATTGCACATTGAGTGTCACTGCACCTTTATGGTATGAGTCACCTGTGGGTGATACATGATGCTGGTTTAACATACCAGTGTGCTTGCACATGAAGGTTAACTGATATGTTCAGGTGTGTGTTTGTAAACCACACTGAGAAACAGTGCAGAGTTTTGGGAAAGTGGCCCATGTTGTTGAGCTGAGTGTGAAATAAGTGCAAAGTGTGAAGAAATGTTAAAGTAATGATGACGTTTCACTTACTGTTGTGGTCAGCCGTTTTCTTATCTGACTTTAGACGTATGTTACTGCTGAAATTTGGCTTCAGTTTTCTTAGAAGTGAGGAAACAGTACCATTAGAGGACTTGCTACAAACACAAGCATGGCAAACTATGTGAGTGTTCAGGAAGTGGTGACTGTGGTGAAATGGCAGCCTCAGAGTTTTAAATAAAACCAAACATAACCCCGAAACAGAACGGTATAATAATCACACAAATGTCACTATGCACCATCAAAGTTCATCACTACATACACTACACTACTATTCTCTTCTAGATACAACCTTACTTTTTCTACTTTGTACCTATTTATAAACCTGTATGTCTTTACCTGTTTGGATCTTTCGGCATGTTTATTTTTTACTCCTGTTAAAGTTTATTGCAGCCTCAAATACCATATTTACCTCTGCCAAGGAGGTTATGTTTTTGCCGGCGTTTGTCTGTATGTTTGTCTGTTAGCAAGCTAACTCAAAAAGTTATGGACGGATTTTGATGAAATTTTCAGGATAGTTTGACAATGGTACAAGAACCAATCCATTAGATTTTGGTGATGATCTGGATCACCATCTGGATCCAGGAATTTTTTTAAAGGATTCTTTTTATCATTGCGAGATAGTGTCACATCTGGGCTCAGATGGTTGTGTCTTCCTTTATGTTTTTTTTGTCTTTGTCACTTCCTGTTTTATTTTGTTAATCTCCCTCCTGTGTCATGTCCTCCGTCTTTACTTCCTGTTCCCCGTGTTTTCCCACTCCTGTGATTACCTGCACCTGTCCCTTGTCACACAGCTGTGTCTAGTTGTCTCCCCTCCCCTTCTGTGTATATAAACCCTGTCCTGTCTTCAGTCTAGTGCCAATTTGTTGTTCTACCTTGAGTGTTCACGTCCCAGAAATTATTCCGAGTCTTGTGTTTTTCTGTGTACTGACATATCTTTCAACCACTGAGCCCTGTCAGTACCCTGTGTTGACCTCTTGCATTGTTTTTGGACCTCCAAACCTGCCTAGTTCTCTTTGTACTGCTCCCTCACCAACTGGACGGATTTCTGGAATTGGACCTTTATGCTTGCTACGGTATTTGAATTGTGTCTGACCCTCATGATTATTCTGCCTCTCATTGTATTCCTGGTTACTGACGTCTGCCTGCCCCTCACCAGAGCCAGCCTCGTCCTCCTGAAACTGTCACTTCGTTCTACTACCCTTTCATGGATACCGACCACGAACATTGGATCCTCCCCTGGAGATCAAGATTAATATATTTATTGTATTACTCTTGTTTATCCATCAAATAAACTGTTATTCCTTTAATTCTGTCTGTCCTGGCTTTCTGCATTTGGGTCATCAGTCGGAGTTCGTACTTGATAGATAGGGCCATTTTCAGTACGTGTATATAACTCAAAAAGTTATGGATGGATTTTCATGAAATTTTCACAGATTGTCAGAAATGGGGTATCCTACAGATGATTAGATTTTGGTGGTGATCCGTACATTCAGTGCCATCTATTGGATGAAGTACAAACACTGCCTTGGCGGAGGTCTGCACTCTCCGAGTGCTTCTCTAGTTTATCTTTATGATCTTATAACTGAAAAATAAAAACAACTTGCAGATGAATTAAATCTAAATTTGTCATCAGATGCATTAAAATGCATGTTGTTTAGTTTATGGTTACATGTACAGTTATAATCAAATATTCACTCAGTCAAACATTTTTAGTGTAGCCATATGAAAGAAGCATGACACACACATGTATAACATGAAGATCATTAGGCAATAAACTCAATAATAAAGCTTTAAAAACAAGAACACTTGTAAAACACGATGACTAATGCCCTAAATGGGACATGAGTAAACTATACACCTACATAATGTCAACTTTAACGTTAAGATTAATCTTCTTTACAGCACCCCCTCTTCTGTTTAGGACAGTGTTGTGTTTTTTCCACATTTAGTTTGGTTATGTTCTCAGTCTGATGTTTAGTCCAGACCAGATGATGTACGTACTTGAAATTTAGTGCATTTGATTTTGCAACCACATTCATGGTTTTGTGTAACCTCCTGCTGATGTTCATGTGTTGGGGACTTTTACAGTCAGGGGGGGATTCTTTTTTGTGAGTTCCTTAGCAATGAGATTGAGATCCGATATGCTTCTGATTAACACCTGGTATAAATATTTGTCAAAATGCCTTACAGTGTTTTTCAGCATATTTCAACAGAGAACAGTCACATTTACAGCCATTGCCTTTTGTATCTCACACAGTCTGTTAACAGTATATAAACACTCGTAGCTTGGGTCAAGTACTAACCCAGACTGAAACACTACAGCAGGTTTTTAGAAATGATCCGTTCTCATCCGTCCCCCTGTGAAATGTTAACACGACTGTCAGTCAGAAATCATTGATCAATGAAATAAAACTGAGATCAATAACAGACCTCAAGCAGTTTGGATCCCTGTGTCTCTCCTCTCCTCTCCTCTCCTCTCCCATGTTATCACATGCATCTTTCTGTATTATTCCATAAACATCACAGTAAACAAAATATACTGTATGTATAAAATACTTATTCCAAATATATAGCATCATCATGTAAAAGGATGGAGCAACATGCTAGATATAATAACATAGAGTACCTATACTCTCTTGTGCATTACTTACTTTTTATTGTCACACAATCTCCCAGGGTTTGGTCAGTTTTCTTTACATTACCATACACTACTTGCACAGTACGGCTTCAAAGCAGATTATTATCCTTTTTCATGTTTGTCTGGCTACTCTTGTCCATTACTATGTGCATAACTATTACACTCATGGTGCATAACATCTCCTATCTGTTTATCATTGCATGCCTCTGTTATCTCTGTTTGGATGTATGTCTGTGTTGATTTCCTTCCTATGTACTGAACAAGAACCAGAGACAAATGCCTTGTCACACTACTGACAGTTTATCTGATTTACAACCATCTCTTGACCACAAAATCATAATTCAGTAAAAGACTTTATTTGTAACATTCAGTGGGAAAGTTCAACATACATGGTCTTTATGAATACATACAAATAGTAATGAAAAAGGTACAGGTCAACACGCGTATATTTTAATATATAGTGCTTTAACAGAATAATAGGACATTTGCATAGTTATAAAATACAGCAGGAAAGGTTTAGTAATTATATTAATAGTATATTTTGTGACTGCAGTGACTTATTTGGTTTATGATTCCTCAGGCCCATTTTCACTGGCCCTTCCTCCCTTTCCTTTTCCGTTGCCCTCTCCTTCCATTCCTGCCTTTCTTCTGTGGTGTGTTTTTGGATGAAATAGCAATAGCTGGTGTTATGATGTCACTTGCTGATCCTTCTTGATTCTGTCCCAGCTTCAACAGGGCCATTGTGTTGTTGTCCACCTTCGTCATGGCTTTTCTTGCCCATTCACTGTTGGGGTCGGAGCAAATTCTTTTGTTGTTCTTTGTAGAAAACCTGGAATTGGTTGACATTTGTTAGATCCAATGCAGTTTTTAAAGTTACATTGATAAATTAGGTGTAAAAAAGGTGTAAAAAAAAATAAGTAAAAATGCAGGCTCACTTACACTATAGCAGGGATAGGACAGGGGCTTTCAGGCTGAACAGTGTAGTTCACGATTCTCCTCAGAGGAACAGTCCTGGTGGACCAGAATGTGCAACAGTTTGCTGCAGGTCCATTTACTAAAAAGAAAAATAGTTTCAGTTTTTATGCATAACCCATATTCAGAAACTCCTTAAAAAAAAATCCTGCTCTTTTTACTCACTTGTGTGGACTGAGCTGATCCATGCGGTGAAGCACAGAAGAGTGGTTAGAACCAGGCAGAATGTCATCTTCACAATAAACCCTCCGGCGTCGTCAGTTAGCTAGAGTGTAGTATATCCCAGTCTAAACCTTTATGATCTAATTCGCTCACAGAAAATGACCTCACTGGCTGACTGATAGATATCAGAGCCCTGAATAAAATCAGTCTTACTCACACAGCAGCAGCAATAACGTCTTGCAAGTTTAAGACTAGACTCAGCTCTTATAAAACTCAACCCTTCCGTCTCTTACCTCTCACACCAGTCGCAATGGAGAGTAGTGACAGTGACCACAACATGGGGAGGGGAAAGTATGAGTTCACCTTTAAGATGCTAAAAACAAACAAACCTCTCACCACAGTTCTACCCACAATGCAGCTGTAGCGTCACTCACACACTCATTTATATTCTAAAATTTTAACACTTTCATTCTTACTCATGCTAGAAGCCACGTTGTACACACGTTGAGAAATTCTGCAGTTTAGAAATGGTGGCGGGTTTCCTGTTGGTAACCAAGTAAAATGCATTAATTACTTTTAAACCATGAGAGCGCTTAAATCCACATTGGTGACTGAAATTGCTTTTGGTATCTTTGATTATTTCTGGATGCTTCAAAATAATAGGTGAACCTGCCATCTGTGTTTTCCCAGACTGTAATTTGCAGGAAACAAGTGTTTGAGAAAAGCTAAAAAAAAAAAAAAAAAAAAAAAAAAGAAAGACAGAAAAAAAAGAAAAAAAAATCAAGTGTGAATCAGAGGGAATGATGAAGAAACCAAAACCCGAAACAGAAACGGGGCCATTGGCAGATGCCAGCCAGCAGATCATTATACCATTCTACAATGACGGCCAAAGTAAACACCTGACTGGTCATCCACCTGCCGTCAGGATGGAAGGCAAATGTTTGCTTCCTGCCCTTGACTCTTTTAGTCCACAACAGCAATACTCCAAGACACACAAATGGCTGTCGTTTCACATGTCCATTAAAATCAGTGAAAACTTGGCTGGTGCACATCTTCACAAACACATAATGCATACAAAATAGGTACAACATATACAAACTCTCAAAGGGACTCAGGCACACATTGTAGAAAATATACACATGACCCACCAACACTGATGTTCTTGGCAGACACACACACACACACACACACATTTCTCCACACCCAATATCCCATGCTCATCATTACCATCCCTGTGGCAACCTGTTTGTCAGAGGAGAAATGCCTCGCTGGATTATTCGTTCCTCTCTTATTCATTAGTTGTTGTCCTGGGCAGCAGCCAGAGCTGTTGGTTGGCCGACAGCGTAGCTGATAGGAATTAGTCTCCTGATAAAGCAAGAGAGTGGAATGTAGCGTCGCAGGAAATTACAATCAATACTGACTCTCATATCCTCATCCTATATCGACCGCAAATAAGAATAAGCAACACACTGTCAAGCCCCTATACACGGACACGAGGGCATGCTTAAAAACATATTCCCAAACTAAAACACGCAAACACAGACAAGTTACTATTCAGGCTGGAATATGATCAGGCTGCATAATTCCATTTAACCCTCGTGTATTCCTTGGAGTCAATTTGACCCCAATCTGCTGCCTTCGTCTATGGGATGTGGATGTGGAAGGCAGCAAAAGGGTTAATAATTATTCCCACAGAAAAGGTGACAAGAGGAGTAAAGAAGTCAACTTTCTTTGCCTCAAACCACAGCTTTCTGAGCTGTGGGCAATTCACGCCCACTCAGACACAATTCACACACCCTCGACAGCAGTTCTACCCTGTGTGTTCATTACTGTGTGACTCTACTGCAGTAGATATAGGCTTTTAGCATCAGATTGGGGAGGAAGAGGAGCCATTCTCGATATGAAAGACTGTTTGGTGTATGGTTCAAGGCAAACACACGTAAAGTACCTAAAGGCAGACACACAATGTGAGTGGCATCTCATAAATGAGAGCAGTAATTAAAAAAAAAAGGTTTCATCAGATGGATATATTTTTCTGTCTGCTCACTCTGTTTAATAAAGAATCAAATCCAGACAGATCAAGGTTTTATTTTATCCTTTTTCCAACAGTGAGGAATTTTATTGATTCATTTTCGAAGCTAGAGATAAGTTGAATTTTTTTTATCAAACAATCTGATTAACTCAGTCTTTCAAGTGCTCTTTTCTGTGTCTGTGTACATACATTGATAAGTTAATACTGAGAGGAAAAACAGCCAGAAAACTTCTATAAAGAACAAAATGGCTGCAACAAAGAGTTATGTGTGTGGGTTTGATTTTGAGAGACATCAGTTCCAGAGCAACAGGCCAAACGTCTGTCTGGGGATGGACTTTTGTAAAGAGCAGAGTACGTCAGGTCAGTGTTGGAACCAGAGAAGTGTTGAGAAGAGTAGAGATGTTTTGATATGTAATAGTGGAGCTATACACACCGATCAATACACCGACCTTTTTCAGACTGATTGGATGATGTTCTGCTGTGCCTCCACGACCAGCACCCACCAGAGGTCCCTCAACCGTCAACCATTGTAATTCTGTTCCAATAGTCAAGATATAAGCTTGGCTCTGGTCTCTTATTACGGTTAAGGACTGTTTCTTTGATTTTCACGGTTACACCACTGTGCTTTTGCAAACTTCAGAAAAAAAGAAACCAGATGAAACCAGTACAAGGTTGAGCCTCAACAAATGAGGGTCTCTGACCAAGTCCCCAGGGCATCTATAGATAAATCATATGGATGAAATTCTGCTTGAAAACAAGGGGATTAACAGAAACCCCACATGGAGTTGAAAAATGCCATTTAGTTTCCAATTAATATTTCAATGAACTATGTCATTTGCAATCATTTCCTGAGACTGCTGAGGTTGAAATGAAACTGACCTCCTGCCCTGGTATCAATCTCCTTGTTATTGACCCTTTAACACAAAGCTTCACTTGTGGATCAACCGTCCATTTAGGAAGGCGTCAATAATCGACTTAAACCGGGGGCTATATTACCATAGACATTAGCATAGACATTGGTGTCGTGGCTGTGAGGCGTTGTGGATGTCTGTGAGAGGGACTGACCCGCCCCCGCCCCTGCGCCTCCGCCTCACGGTTCAGAGGACGCAGGGGCGCGTAAAGTCTAATCAATAAGCGCTTTAATTACAGCAGCTCTCGGCCTGCACTTCTTCACGGTTGGGAGACGCGCAATGCCACAGCTGATCCGACGCGATCATTTCAGATGGAGTGGGTTTTCACCGCTTCACTAACCTGTCTCTTTTGGCCAGTGCCATTATAGACAGCAAATTGTCCACTCCTTCCCTCAGCTGTGTTAAAAGAGGCCCATTAGTAGGGAGGTGGCTGCCACTACTTCTATTGTACTGCAGCTTAGTGCTGTTAGTATGTATTAGAATGATAATGTCTTCCTTAAAAATGTTACTACTGGTCAAATTCTGAAATGATTCGTTAACCATTACAGTTATTTTTTTTTTTATTTTACAGAAGAATGGAGCCGACAAAGTACTGGTTCATATATAGACTCATAAATGTTTTGGATGTCAGATCCCTGAATGGTAATGCAATGAAAGAAAGTAATATTTTGGACTAGTTGTATAAGTTGACATTGTTTTACCAGTCTTATTACATATGTTGTATTTAGTGTGCATGTGTTCACTGACTCCGGTTGAGGCAGTATTTTAATTTTACCATCTAAATCTTTGTGTTCTTTTTTTCCACTGTCCACACTCAGATGGATATTTTTATAAACAGATTTTTTTTCTCCACTGCACAGATGACCTTTGTTTTATAAGCTATTTCTATATTCAACAATTCATACAAACCCACAGGCTGGGTACACACTGCAGGCAAAAGTAGCCCAAATCTGCCTTTTTTTGTCCATATGTGACTCATGTCTGATTTTTATGAATATGTGAACAACACAAATCCTTTTTTATTTTTAATAAATCAGACACAGGCCACTTTCACATGAGGTCCTAAATTGGATAAATATCAGTTGTTTTCCAATGTGACTTGAATGGTCATGTTGCATTCAGTGATGTAAAACTCCTAATCATTCTGTGCTTGAGAATATGGGATCCATAAAGATCCAAACTTACGTAAATAAAGAGTGAATTGCATTTATTACATCTTCTTTGCATGTGAACTATAGACTGTTCATACTTTATTTTAATGCGGGTTAAATGATAATGCAAACAACTGCAAAAAAAAAAAAAAAAAATCCTACT
>JAQQZY010000010.1:13917677-13933503 GCA_030068375.1 Ostorhinchus rueppellii | reverse complement strand
GTGTGTGTGTGTGTGTGTGTGTGTGTGTGTGTGTGTGTGTGTGTGTGTGTGTGTGTGTGTGTGTGTGTGTGCGCAGGAGAAACTATTGTCCCTCCTGTTTGAGCTAGATTATTCTAAGTTTCTGACCTCTGGGTGGTGAGAGGGGCCCATGTTTGGAAACACAGGCACTTGTCTTTGTCTCCCGAGCCCAGTGGGGGAGCTCCGCCAGGGGCCTCTCTTGTCAGCCGAGTGCATGGACGCTCTTCTCAGCTCGTTCGGGGGGCTGCAGGTCTGTCCTCTGATCCTTACCGGCATCTTATTATTAATATGCCGTGAATAAACGGACAGCTGGTTGGGCAGGCAAACACTCCCCGGACACACACTTTTAAACACACACACAACAACAGGATGAGTTTGGCTTGCAAGCAAAAACATTGATCCTGACTTCCCTCACTGTGAGTCAATCTGGCCCCAATACCCATTCAAGTGTATCTGCTTGATCTGATGTTTCCCGATAAGAGAGATTCCTCCCGGGGTGTGTGTACATGTGTGTGTAAGTTTATGTGAGGAAGATATTGATTGTTGAGTGACACGGCACTATAGATCCAAGGCAGCTGCTAAGAGTTTAAATTAGGCCTATAGCATATCATTAAATCTTTAAGATAACGACAAAGGAGACCACAGTTAACTGTTTTCGTTTTTTTTCATCCTCGCAAAACAGAATTATGCATTACGTTGCAGATGACATCCTCTCCTCTATGCTACCTCTTATAGCCTAAATTCACCTTTACTAAATGTTACCATTAAGAAACACCAGTTATAACTGAGGTCCAGATTGATTGTCCCCTATCCGATTAGGCCACTGTGGCCTTCACCTTATAGGTTCAGAGGCGCCGTTCACTCTGACCTTCACGTCATTTTGTCTGCTGCGTTTAACAAGAGAAGCACATCTCGAGCTTTGTAATGTTTAAGGCAGACACAGAATCAGATTTAGTCTCAAGCCCCATCAACTCCAGTCGGTCCCACATCATGAACACGCTTTATCACTGAGGTGTCATTCATTCTACACACTCTGTCCTCCTTCTACATCTGGTCCATCTCCACAGCCTCATTAGCAAAATTGTCTTCTTTGTTTATGTGTCTCTTCCTTCAAACTGTGTGAATGCCAGGCTCTTTTGGGGGTTTTGTGATGTGAGGGGCTGTCTGTGTTATGCTTGGTCAGATCATTGCATCATGTTACTTGATGCAGAGTCAGTATAGATGAAAACTGATGTCCCTCTGTGCATGGTAATGGTACATCTGATGTACAAAATTCAGATCTCTATGCTCCAAAAGTCCCTCAGTGCCCAGACAGACACTGTGAGTGACACCTTTCCCTGCATTAGATCAGTCAACGGGCCGTACTGTTCAGTCTGTGAAAACCTCTCTATAATTTCTTCAGTTGCTTTGGAGAAAATCTGACAAAAGTAACTAAAGATGGAGCTTGGGTGATAGGCATGAAAAGTCAGGATATCTCAGCCTCTGCTCTGACAGATTCTGATTCTACTTTCAAATCTGTCTGTGCTAAACCCCCCCCCCCCCCCAAACTTTGGAAGCACAGTAGTAAACTGCTGGAGCATCCCTTAAAGGTGCAATATGTGACAACTGTTTGTGCTCATGTGAAATTTGTGTTGGAGTCTGTGTTGTGCATGGAGCTGACTGTTCACTATGAGCTGGCTCAACAGTAGAAACACAGATGTCCTTCACATAAAAATCACTATACATGGGTACACATTACTATCTATTCACAAGTGGAATAAATTAATTATATACATATTTTTGATAATTTTTTTGCAGATGTAAGACATTGTATAGTACTCATTGTATAGTTTTAGTTTTAGACAAGCCCTTTTAAGACTGATGACATGATTGTGACTTTCACAATCTTGCTATTTAATTAAAATGTGAAAGTCACAGCACCATTATATAAACGTAGCTTTATGCAGCTACAGGCTTGTATGAAAGCCTAATGACACAACTCTGCATTCGCACAATTAAACTATATTTAACACAGCATTTTCATTGGATGGTCTACATGAATTCATTCAGTACACGAGGGCTTAAAAGCACCAACCTTTCACTTTATACAACACAACTACAACACTATTTGACTGTAATAATTCCAGAGTAAACATTCAAGGCCACTACAGAGGGAAGTCTTTATGCTTCTGCTTCTATTCACAGTCTCTGCGCTGGGAACATATTTATGAAGACGCCTGCGTACACACCGACATGGACACACACTTCCAGATGGCGTAGGTGCTGTGGTTATGAGGGGTGCTACCACAGGTAATATGATCAGAGTACAGACAGAATGATGTGTTTATATTATCAACAGCGAGGCAGGGTGGGGAATGTATAGAAGGGATAGGAGGAGAGGGGAGGTATGATGTTAGAAAGAGGTGAAGGGTTTGAAAGGAGTAAGTGACAAGAGGAGGTGAGAGGGCATAAAACGAAGCCACAAATGTATTCAGCAGAGGGAGACATGAGAAATGGGATGAGAAGGAATGAAGATGATAAATGATGGCAGAGAGAGGAGAAGACAGAGGAGCAAAGGGGGAGGAGGGAGGCTGCTTGTCAATCAGATTATGAACCAATCATTTGACTGAGAATTGGTTTGACCTGAAACCTGGCAGATCACATTCACTTCTACACACATACACATCTTTGCAGATGCACTCAGTATCGTTTCCACACAGTTGCATGGAGATAAATGTGTCTCGCTCTCTTCCAGTCTGGTGTTAAGTGCACGTATTAGGGCATATCAGCATTCATGTATGTGCTTGGCGCATGTGTATGTGTGTGTCTGAGTGTAAGTAAGTGAATGAGTAATGAGTGAGTGATGGATGGACGATAATGCACATTTACCCACTCTCACGAGGACTCGAAGCGCTTAGATGTCTAGTCTGGCTCACACACTTAGTGTCTCCTTGACACACATGCACAACACAGTGTTCGATGGCAAAATTCCTGTCTCACTCATTGTAAACTATGCCTAATTCTCATCTTCTCCTTTTTCTTCCTATGATTGCTTTTCGGTACATTTACCCTGCTCTGTACCCCTTATCTTGGATATTTGCTTCCCTCTCTCTGTCTTTCTCACCCTTACTGTCTGTCTCTTCGTAATGGAGCTAATTTGTTTAGCACACAGAGTGTCTGTCCATTAGTGTGGGCCTGTCTGTGCCAAGAGAGATGGTGACAAATCACACACACATGTGTATCTGCTGCATATTTATTTATCTGTGTGTAGGAGAGGCAAGAGGGGTGCCTGATTCCTTTGTGAAGAACTGTTGTGATTTTGTCACATTAAATGTTATGTAATATTAATGTGATTTTTTTTTAAACATTTGCTTTGTGATACACAGATATGTGCAGATAGACGAGTGTTTTCCACACCTGCACGACATTGTACTGAATTAAAATGCAAGCAGGAAACTCAGCTGCTACTGTATTAGCAGGATATCACTCATTTTCACATTCTACTATTGCTTCTATAACTGCTGTTTGTTTGAAATTACTTAGAACAGCTTTAGTGACTGAAAACAACACTTTAAATTGTTAGGTACAACATATTTATCCAAAGTCAACTGTTTCTAACTGAACATGTAAAGCACTCAGTGTGTTTATAAATGATGTCATATCTGCTGAAGGAGTTAAATATCAAAGCACTAATCCCTGATTTAACGGACAACCTTGCAAGACACAATGGCCTCAACTTGCTGTTTTTGTACTTCAGGGTCATATCATTAAAAAACTTTCTCAGCTGTTTATTCTGAGGATAAAGAATTATTATTTCTTTTGACTTTTTTTTTTTTGCTTAGTTTACTTTAGTTGTGAGTAAGTTTCAGTCAATATGACTGTACTTTTCCGGCAGCTACAATGCAAATTCCAAAAAAAAAAAGAAATCAGAGAGACCTTGAGGTTTCTTGTAAAGACTTGAATACTAATGCTCTGTTTATTCAGTGCTATTTTGCTATGGCCGTGAATAATGTGTATCGCCCTGCTCTTTCTTCAACATATTTGAGAAATGTAAAACCAAGATAGAGGCTAAAAAAGGTTCATATGTTTAAATAATCTTTCCCTGCTCACTGGACACGTTCTGCAGACAATCATGATTACATTACCAGTAAAGTGTGAATTCATCTAAAACATTTCCCTAGTGGCTGGTGCACTCTCTGTCACTGAGGTGGGCACTATTGGACAAAGGATTAACTGTCACTAAGGGATCAGGTAAGTCTGACTTAATAAGTCCAGAGAGATATTAAACGGCCGCAGCATCTACACGGTTGTGGAGTGAAGTCTAAATCCTTATATGATTCTCGATCTCAGACTATACGGCATTAAGCAAGCAGGAAATGATTGAGTTGGGCATCTCTCCCTCCTCTCCCTGCCAACTGACTGTCATTGTTTGGGTGATCTCCAATTCATCATGATGACTCTATCCTTCTTTATATCCCTCGTTTCCTCCCCTTTTAATGTCTTTTATATGAGGTGGCATTGGCTGAATCAAATTCCGCACATTTCCCATTTTGCCAAAAAGATTTCGTATTTTCTTTTTAACTGGACAATAGTTTTGCTGCTAAGGGCCTTGTTTTCTCTTAAAATTTAGTTCACCTCCCCGATGAATCTGCATGTTTTTCTCATCATCGGCTAATAGGTCAGCTCCTGTGGGAATGTGATACAGGAAGGCAAGGTCAGTTTTCATTGATTGTGAAATCATTCCTCTGTTTGAGAAGGACACAAATTGAGACGGTAAGACACTGACTGCTCTTCCCCTGTAGACTTACGGTAAATATCTTTCCTCTGCCCTCAGCTATAAGCCAGACAACATTCACTTTGCCTAAGAGTCAGCATTAAGTCTGTGTGTATATGTGTGTAGGTGTGTGTGTGTGTGTGTGTGTGTGTGTGTGTGTACCCCAACAGATTGGTCTGGAGAAAATCAGGTGCACAAATAGGGCTCAGATGAGAAAACACTTGGAACAGTGTGAATATCCTCTGTTTTCAGCCTCTATCTGTCTGTCTGTTTGTTTGCCTTGCTGTCTGTATAGCTGGCGTCAGTCTCAGTGAGAGCCTCCTTCTCTTTCCCGTTCTCTTTTTGTGGGCAGAGCTGGCAGAGACCGGCTGATTTTCCTCCCTGAATAGCTGTTTTTATCTCCTCCTCCCTCCCTCTGTTCCTCCGTGTCTTCCTCCCTCTATCTGTTTGGCTGAACGGCTGTCTGGACTGAACTAAAGGGTTTTTAGGAGCTCTGGGGACCTGATGTTTGAGATATTTGGTGCATATTGTACATGAACTCATATATTTTAAGATTGGTAGCCACAGTAAAAACCTCACTCCTGGCAGTGTTAGCACCTTGAGATATGGTATTCAGCACTACAAAATGAAGCAGTAAGACCGGGGTATTAAGGTATATGCATAGATTCAGAGAGATTGGTTGTAGTTTTGGAGATGGGGGCCTTAAGAGACTGGGTGGGGGATGCTACTGGGGATCCTGGCCTGCGTATGCAATCGAGACAGTGAGACAGACGGGGGCAGGGAAGGCTTTGTGCACCAGCCCTTTCCCACACTCCCTTTCACCTTTTGTTGTATGGCAGCACCAGGGCTCTCTGACATGACGAATCGCTCTGCCTGCTTAAGTGAGACGGTAGTGGTAGGAAGTAAGAGTGCAGAGATGAGGAATGATGTGAATGTAATCGTGTGTGGAGTCTTGTCCTCTAATCTTGAAACTGTCCCCGCTTTTCCATTCCCTGTCCTGCATTTTTCTGCTCATCTGTCACTGGTGTGGAGCAGATGAACTGAGGTCTCAGTGCTTCAAGCTCTAGATGGGCAGATTCCACAGCGGATGAGCCAGACCCAAGTACACACACTCGTGCACAAGCTCATCTACACACACATGCCTCTGCCCAAATGCCAGCACCAAGCTGTTGCCCATAAAGCGTTCAGGCTGTCACAATAGAGACATTACCACATGAGTGAGTGGCTTTGAATAGGGCTAAGGGTGTGTGTGTATATAGAGAGTGGTGGCTATGGGGGAGTTCCTGGCAAGGCAGACGACCCTGTCATCACCTCTGCCCCTTGTCAAACAAGCGATCACCGTCAATGGCACACGCATGCACCACAAGCATTTATATCCACTCCTGCTGCTCTCATTGTTACATTTATCAAACCTTACATTTAATTTCTGCTTTTTTAGACAGAAACCCTGAATATATATATATATGTAAGTAAACAACTGTGAATGAGGAAACAGAGTAAAAAGGCGGCTGGTTAGCCGAGCAACACAGAGAATGTGAATAGTTGACCCAAACAGGCCAAGCAAGGTGAGAGGTGAGAGTCTAGGGGTCGAAAGAGGACGGAAAGCGGGTGAAAAAAAAACTTTTTCAAAATGATTCAAGGGAAAGGAAGAAATCTGGATTTCCTCATAGGAAGCTGTAAAAAGGGGAAAAAAAACCTGACAACATGTAATATGTTTGTGTGAAGCTACTGTCAGTGGATTGTCACTGGTGTGTGTGTGTGTGTGTGTGTGTGTGCATGTAGTCTTGAAATGTTATTATGCAAAAGTGATGGTTTACACTGGTGAAATCACTCTTCCACAAGGCATGCAGGATGTGTGTGCATGTTTGGGTGCATGCACATGTGTGTGGCAAAGGGAGTGACAAGGGTTTAAGGGGCCGTGTCACATTGTCACTTCAGGAATGCATGACAGCAGTGTTTTGTCACCGTACGGATCAATGCAGTGTCATGGCAGCAGAAGAAGAAGAAAGGAAAAGGAGGACGGAATGAGAGGAAGGAGAAGAGAAAAAAGGACTAGTATTTTTCCCCCCACTCTACACTCTGTGAGGAAATTAGGTCATCCAAGTAAAGCCATTGCAGGGAACAAATCATCACCATAATTGGACTCTTAACAAATCGGTGGAGGTGGCTGCTTCACGCACACACACATAGAAAAAAAAAAATACTAAAGCTGACACACGCTTCTGTAGCTACATGCGTGGCTGGGAGGGGGTAAAACGGAATTCCAGCATAAATCAGGGTTTGTGCATGACAGTTTTATAGCTCTTTCAGGAGCCTCATTTGGGACAGAAGTGTGATAGAGGAACGTTACTTGTGGTAAATATAATTGTGGTCATGATCTCTCCATAAATCATGATGTGGTTACATCACATCTGCCTGGTGGCTGAAGGGATAAATCCCAGTGCATCAGGTGACCTATAGGTCTGCTACTCAGTTTCTTCAGCTGTGTCAGGAGTGTAAGAAAATACCAAATTAGATATGAATTGGAGCTAATTTCTCCCAATTTATATTCCAGACTAAATGTGTTTAACCTGGGCTGGAGACAGTTGAATAAAGATAAATGGCTTTCAGGTTTTTCAGCGTAATGTTGAATGTCTCAACCTGTTGGTAATTAAACTGATTTGAGCAGAGGCAGAATTTAATAGAGGAGGGATATAATGTGCTTCTCTGAATATGAACACAGACACAGGAATGCACTCAAAAACACAAGCTGTTAAGTGGGAGAGGTAACAAGTCCTGCTTAAAGGCTTCTACTTTCGTCTGTGAAAGGGTTTTAACACACCGACATGAGCTTTGTCAATGTGTTAAAGACGTAGGAGATTGAGAGGTTGACCTTGTATACTCGTAGCTCTTCCTCACACATTTCATATGACAGGCTGTCCACATCATTTATTCATGTGTAAAGACAGTTTCCCCAACACACCAATACACACATCGCTGGCATCTAAAATACAGTCAAATGCATGCAATGTAGTCTGAATAAATCTCCATAAAGTGTTTTATTAGAATCTGCTGTGCGTGTCAGTGCTGGTTGCATCTGCAGGGACAACATCAACAAGTAGGCAAAGACAGAGGCAAGCCAGAGTGACACTAATCCAGTAATTGCCATGTGCCCATGTCGCTTATCAAAATAATTGACAGAATTTTCTACAGTGATATACAAGTGTTTATCCGAGTGCTATACCCAGACTGTGGAACCCAACAACTCTGGATCAGTAATGAGATGGCTGGCTTTGTTACGTTTTGTTCCACCCACAGATGGTGCTGAGTAAACTCAATTTAGTCAATGAACAGATTTTTTTCCTCTTCAAAACTGACTTCACAGGGACACTCTATATTTCTAATGCAGGTACTGTTATTATTTATTTGTGCATTTTTATACTGTGAATTTGGTGCTTTAAAATGTAAGTAGATATTGTATTTTTTTTTTATTTATTTATTTCCAGTGAATGAAAGTTGCTTGTTGTGTCATGATTTGTTGATTTTTAATCTCAGAGAGGTTAAAAATAAATGCACTGTTGCCCTTGAAGTTGGAACCAACTATTTTAACCTCTTTTCGTGAAAGAATTGTGAGAATGTGATTCATTGTTGATATAAAATGTAACTTGGACTCTTTATGTTGTCATTCCACCTGGTCTAATGTGATTATTGATGTGTACTGTATGAATACGAATAAAAGGAGGAATGTGTCTGAAAACAAAATTATTCCAAATTTATGGACAACAGTGTATTATAAATGATATGCACGTATAAAGTCTTCAACTGTGGAATGCCATAGTTAACCTCAGCTGTTAACTTTGCTCAAAAATGTGTCTGAGTGTGTTTCAGTCAGAGAAGAGGTGTCAAATTCAATTTAGTTCAGGGGTCACATTCAACCCAATATGGTTCTAAGTGGGTCAGACCAGTAAAAAAAATAACATAAGAATCTATAACAACTCCAACCTTTTCTCTCTGGGTCAAAACACAGTATTGACGGGACATTTTAGAGACATTTTGACAGATTAGTTGCAGCTAAATGACCCACAATTTTACTTCTAAATTCATTTTTGCTTTAGTTGGACCATAAGGGATTATCCTAAACAAGGAGCTACTTTATATTGAAATAAATTTTGGAATGAAAATCAATTCACGTTCGCTCTCTGACTGGACATTAATGTGTTTTGACCCCTCTACATGTACAAACTATGGTTTAAAAATGTATTGGTTTTTTTGTGAGAAAAAAAGGTCTTGTTATAACAATATTACGTCTCAGGTTATCATTTACACATGTGCATTACAATTTACAGATTGCAGCAGGTCTACAAAGGCACAAAACATTTAGTAACAGGCATAATATTAAAATTCTGCTTATGTTCCTGAACCCATAAATACCCAAACAACCACCGTTGACCAAACCCATCTGCTGGTCTTAAATAATCCCTATTTATGCATTAATCCTAACAACACATAGGAATAATTCACCTAAAATGCAGTTTGTCATCTTTTCATGGTCATCAGATATGACCTATTTGAAGGCTCCGTAGTTACCATGGAAACACTGTCATCTTCTACAACATTGATTCACCAGTAAAACCCATGGAGTTGGATCAATGACAGTGGATGGAGACACTTGTTTTTTCATTCAGTTAATGATATCAATGCTGAAAAAGTCCCTTTTTCTTAGTTTTCTTTGTTTGTTTGTTTTTTTTACCTCCACCAAGGAGATTATGTTTTTGCCAGCATTTATTTGTTTGTTTGTGTTCAAAATAACTTGAAAAGTTCTGAACAGATTTGGATGAAATTTTCAGGAATTCTTAGAACTGGGATGAGGAACAAGTGATTCAATTTTGGTGGTGATCTGGGTCACCATCTGGAGCTAGGAATTTTTTTAACGGTTTGGGAAATAAGGCAGGACAGCACTGAACTGCATATGAGGTCATTCAGCGCCATCTCGTGGAGGAAAGTACAAACACTACCTTGGCGGAGGTCTGCACTCTCCGAGAGCTTTTCTAGTTTTTTATATAATAACCCTTAATTATAATATGAGGATTTTATGAATATTTATGTCATCAACAAATTGAATATTGGGGGAAAAG
This sequence comes from Ostorhinchus rueppellii, assembly GCA_030068375.1. Lineage (NCBI taxonomy): Eukaryota > Metazoa > Chordata > Actinopteri > Kurtiformes > Apogonidae > Ostorhinchus > Ostorhinchus rueppellii. The sequence goes on along the minus strand of JAQQZY010000010.1, from coordinate 13,923,618 downwards.
CTGAGTTTGACTGAAAATACAGATGATAACGCTATAATAAATGGTGATGAATAACTTAAGAGAGGTTAAAAAGAGAGAAACAATCCTTAACAAATGTACATCACTGGGTTTTCATGGTAACAACATTTCAGGCTGTACATGCTTGTTCATGTCATTCACTTTTTTGAGAAAGAAACCTATGTACACTGTAAAAAGTAAAACGTTGAATCCACTTCAATTTTTCTTCAATAGGTCACATAAAAAAATTAGTTGATTTAGTTGATTAATTTTTTATGTGACCTATTGAAGAAAAATTGAAGTGGATTCAATGCTTTACGTTTTGCAGTGTAAACATTTAATGCCTTTACTTTTTTATATACTAAAATAAAGGTTACTTTACTGGTCTGACCCAGTTTGAATCCCATTGGGGTGCATGTGGCCCCTTCATTGTTATTGTCTTCAGTGTAATTTTTGCACAAATTAAAACCATGGGCTTAATTGGACCCTTTCAAGGGCTAGTTTTGGTCCACGAGCCATATATTTGACACCTCTGGTGTAGGGGTTTGGGAATTACACCTTTTATTTCTGAAGGTTGAGCTGGTGTAATCCAGATGAAAATAGTTCACACTGCACAATAATAACACAGACTGCAAGAAAAAGAAAGAGCAAAAACCACTTCTCCTGTGCTCTTCTATTTAGGACAAACTCTTTTGTCAAATAACTGGTTTTCAGGCTAAAGGATGCGTTCAGATGACTGTTTTTCCAGTCCGTCCCTGTGTGCTCAGTCTCCACAGGCCCCTCTCTTCCACCCAGAAGCCAGGCGACTGATTGACAGAACTTGGCTGGCTCAGGACCCTCCTTCCCAGCGTCTCCTCCTCTCTCTCCTCTCCTGTCCTCTCCCCCGCTCTCTCTCTCCTCAATCGCAGGGCTGCGCTCACCGACTCGACACCGCCAACAGGGATGCAGCGAGGGCGCAGCGCAGCCTGAAAATGGCACCACCACGCGTCCTGTGGATCTATCCATCCTTTTTCCTCTACTCTACCCTTCTTCTTTTTCACGCGTTGTCACCGTGTCGAGCCTTACGGAATTACCCGGAGAATGAAGGTGGGTGTCAGGCAAGGTTGTGTGAATCCATAAGAAAAAAAAAAAAAAAAAAAAAGTGGAGTGTGGTATCCTGGTGGCTGGCGCGCTGAGCTGGCGGATGAGGAGCTCCATCCCGCGGCTCTACTCGCCGTGGAAGGAGCGGCGGTGACTCCCGTTAAGTGCTCGGCTCCAGTATGAATCATGCATAAAGAAAAGCAGAGACAGGGAGGAAAAAAAACTGTTCGTCACGTTTTTCTTTTCCCGGCATTTTGGCATTAAATTTGTATGACATATACACACACAGCCATGCTGAAGATGGAGAAGGCTGATGTGGAGATTTCACTTTCTGACATCGGAAAAGCTTCCTCACGGTTTTAGTGGCTTATATTCCTGCAGAGAAGTCGCCCAACTTATAATGATTAAGGCATGACAGCATTAGTGCCTGCCATCTCTGTATTAATTAGGTTATTTATACACATCTAACATTAAACTGTTTTTTTCCCCCTGATGTGGACTATACTCAGTCTGCAAATGAGCAGCAGCAATTACATTAAATTTGTCACACGCTGCTGCTGAGCCTCTCACTGTTATTGTATTAACATCGATGCTCAGCCTGAAATTACCCAATGTATTTACTTCCTAACTACTCCTGACTGCTTGGTGGGCTGAATCATGGATGCAGGCTTGTTTAATAGAAAGTTGAACAAGCACTAAATGAAGAACTGAGTGTACAGAAGTTTTTACTTGTAATACAGTTTATATGTGTTTAGATTTGACTGGAAATGTATCTGTTTTTTGCTTTGTGAGTGTTAGACAGCTGTGATGTGACTGTCATTGTGTGAGTCGTTTCATTCAGGATCCCCCAAAGCTCCAGTCAGTCCTGTTCTGGAGCTCAACAAAGCTCCATCTCTGTTATGAGTTGGATGATCTGCCGCTCTCTGTCTCAGTGCTTCTCAAAGACACACATACGCACACAGACTTCAACTCTACAGAATTGCCGGGGACAGACAGACAGCACAATCGAATGACACAAAGTTAAATCAAATGTACAAACGCAAAGCGACAGAGCGCGCTGAGATTGGTTGGACCTCCTGCCTCTGGGTGATTAAACAGTATAGGCTGCATGTACATACATCGTGCCAAATGTATGTCACAGCCCTGAGGACTTCACACAGAACAAAGACTCAAGAGGGTAGATAGGCAGCGAGCGAGATAGAGGAGAACAGAGCAGAGCAGAGCAGAGAGGAGAGACAGTGGAGGAGGAGTGTTTTAACAGAAGGAGACAATGCATGTGAGAGACACTAACACACTGTTGAAATATTCATTGAAATTAGCATGAATGATGAAACCAACTGGAAGCCAAAGGAAACTCCTGTTGATTTAGATAAACACCAGGGTATCTGAGTCGCTCTGTGTGCAGTTACATGTGTTCATCTTTATTTTTGAGGTGGCTGAAAGGTAGGAAGTAATTCAATTAGTAATACACAGAACAGACGGTCTTTGCTGGCATTACTGAGTGAGTCACTTGTCTTTCATCCTGCAGCCATGTCTGTGTCCTGCTGTGTCAGGCCACTGGCCTAATTGGCACTTTTAGGGCTAATGCCCGATGCGTGGGCGTCTGTGTGTAGATAGAGGGTGTGTGCATGTTTCCATTGGGGCTGTCATCAAATGAAGTCCTATTGGTCAGCCGCTCTGTGCCCTGCTTTTTACCTCTCGGCCTCCTCTCTCACTTTACCTCTGCCAGTTTCCCTGCTGTGACCGAACACTTAACTGAGGGATTGCTCTCTTCTTTGTGCCAGTGTGTGGTTATGTGTGTGAATGTGCACCTTGTGTTTGTCTGTGAGTGTGCATATTCTCTAACCACGCATCATGGTAGTTGTGTTATTCCAGGAAATCCTCCCTCTGAGTCTGTCTAGTAACAGAAGCGAGACTGTCATAAAAAGAGAGATACAGCTCTCAAGGCTCAATTAAGAACACAGTCCCTTTGATAGAGCGGATAACGTTAGTACAAAGCAGTGTTAAGTTGTCAACAAGCTTCGTTTACTACCAGAGCTATTGATCTCCTCCCAAAATTGTTGCCATTTACAAGAAATGCTGTTATGAGGACAGACGAGTAGAATTGATAGAATTTCTCAAAATTGCTGCTAAGTGAGGAACACAATCCATCGTGTAAATGGATTCATTCACAAGTTGCTGTTATGAAGAACATCCTCAAATAGCCTTTGTTATGATGATTGTGAATAGATCAGTCTGTGTGCCAGTAGAGGGAGCTCTGCACATCCTCAGTCTGAACCCTGAGGGCATACTGATGTAACAGCAGGGTCGATGCTCACAGGTCTTCCCTGGGCTTTTTTTTTTTTTTAATTATTTTTTTGCCTTCACTGTCCTTCCTCATATGTCTATTCTATTTCTCTATTCACATGCGCACAATGACATAACACACATTCTTATGATCCTGCTGCACCTTCTCTTTTGTGCAGAATCAGAGGAGCAGACGATCACTGCTCTCTATTTTTGTGTCTCGCCCCTGTCTCTAAATATACCTCCTCAATCCTAGAAAACATCGAACGTGATTAGGGGGCGCTAATGCTTTCCTCCACTGCAAGTGCATGTTGATTAGAGCGTACTAATAGAGAAAAATGAGCAGTGTAATTTTTAATTCCCACTGAGAACTGCAGTCAAAAGGACCTACTGTACAACTGCATCGATAACTACAGTAAGGACATAGAACTAGAAAAGAAACAACAAAACAAGGAGAAAATCATGACTCGACTGTGGTTTATTTTATAGTCCTGAGGTTTACTGTAATCTCTAATTCATCTTGGAACTACACGTGAAGGGTTTCATTGGATTGGCCTAAGGGGGCTGTGGGAAAATTGCTTATTGCTTCAGAAGGTTAACATGAGGGTGAGCAGTTAGTGCAGAGGCAAGCATATGTAAAGTGTGTCCGCTACTTACACACACACATACACACAACTTATGATTCACACAAGATCCTGACTGCGGTATAATGTTGGGTCAAAGGTCTCCTCTGGTTTAATTGCTTTAATCTATAATGGTTGCTTGTAGTTATCGGCAGAACCATACCTCACTAAATGGGTGTGTGCGTCCGAGAGATTGCTGCTCTCCCATGTAACAACCATGACCTTGGACAGAAGAGGATATAGATCTCCGCTTCCATCAGAGAGCAGCAAAGAGAGACAGCAAGGGAGTGCACCCTCCTGTTTTTTTTTCTTTTCTACCTCTTCCTCTCTGTTATATCTCTAATCACTTTCCTTCATATCAGCCTCTCTCTCTCTCTCTCTCTCTCTCTCTCTCTCTCTCTCTCTCTCTCTCTCTCTCTCTTCGGTTGTTTTTCTTTTAGTCTCCTTTTTTCCCTGTCACTCCGACTCTAGCTCTGACCCCGAATAGCAGCGTAACAGTTGGACAGGAGCCTCAAGCCACTGTATGTTTTCTGTAATGAGGTGGAGCTCCTATATCTGCTTAACACAGGCCCATTCACAAGCGCACATGCACACACACACACATAGAGACGCACAAAGCCACATACACTCATCCTCTCCTAATGTATGACTGGGGGGCAGTTTGGTGGTCTTGGTCCAGAGAATAGTGTCACGTATTCCCGGGGCTGGCTGATAGATGGGGTTATAAATACAGCACAGTGACAGAGAATGATTCTGCTACAACGGCTTCACCTTATGGATCAGTGTTGTGTTAGTGTGAGTGAGAGAAGGAAACAGAAACCTCAAAATGAGAATATAAACAACAAGCGCTGAGGTAAAAAAAAAAAAGAAAAAAGAAGAAAAAACCCAAAACTGGAAGAGCCTATCTGTAATATTTGACGCGTAGCGGAAAGAGACGGGGAGTGAAATCTAACAAAGGTCATTTGGAGTCGGACCAAAAATAACAGTGTCAGTGCACTGAACCACTCAACCTTCATGCCTAAACTTTTTTTTTTAACTTAGTCTGACACAATTAACATTTTAACCTATTTCTTAAAATTCAAATGCAGCTAAACAACTTTTACTGTTTTTAAAGTTTCTACCTTTTTTCTCCAACTGTTAATGACTTTTATTTAGAGGCATTTTCCTCATTCGACCTCAAATCAGGGGCTGTTGTATTTGTTTTGTATTTAAAAAAAATGTTTTTTTTCTTTTTTTGTAACAAATTGTGAAGCTTTTTGTGGAAAATCAGAGTATAACTAACATTTTAAGCATATATGGATTGTTATAAACATGTTCCTTTTAATTCTAGGTGTAAAACTGTGCTAAATGCCCCACAGTAAAGGCATAAAATACAAGCTGTGCTTTTAAAGAGTGTACAAATGTACATAGTATCTACTGTACAAGCAACTGTAAAACAAATGGAAGCTAAGGTGAAAAAAAAGTCCTGAAAAATTATTTCAGTCATTTTTCCTACTTTCCTAAAAGCAGAACATTTAGTGAGTTGCAGTGTGAATAAATCTATAACTGAGCTTCAGTCGAACCATGGAAAATGTGGGTGGAGAAATGTTTATCTTTTGCAGTCAAATTGCTAGTAATGGCAGATGAGAAGCCTGATATTGACCGCTATTGGAGGAAATGATCAATCAATCTGTCTGTGGAAAGAACTCCTCTATCTTCAGGATCACATTGTATCAGTTGGACTGTGGAGACACTGTGAACATCATGTCACATGGTTGCACATGCCAGTTGGATGACATTAGGACATAAGGTAGGATAATCCCTCGAGTGCAAATATTTGTATTTACTGGAGCACAAAGGACTTGCCAAAAGAAATAGATAGAATGTGATAAAATAAAAGTGCTCCCCGTGTCTGCGTGGGTTTTCTCCGGGTACTCCGGTTTCCTCCCACAATCCAAAGACATGCACTGATAGGT